>SJYX01008966.1:68679-82592 GCA_006410675.1 Oreotragus oreotragus
CGTTCACCCTTGCCATCTTTTGTTTGACCACTTCCAATTTGCCTTGATTCATGGACCTGACATTCCAGGTTCCTATGCAATATTGTTCTTTACAGCATCGGATCTTGCTTCTATCACCAGTCACATGCACAACTGGGTATTGTTTTTGCTTTGGCTCCATCCCTTCATTCTTTCTGGAGTTATTTCTCTACTGATATCTAGTAGCTGACCGGCGCACTAAGCTCAGGCAGCTGCGAGAGCGGGCAGGCACACTAAGCGCATCGCAGCTGAGAGAAGCTACCCCACTTCCGAGGTCAGGGGCAGCAGCCTAGAATGCCAGGCTGCCATTGTGCAGGAAAGGCCTAGAGGAGCTACCCTGTGTCCGGGGTCAGGGGCGGCCGGGAGGGGCTACCCCGCATACAAGGTCAGGGGCGGCCAGGAGAAGCCACCTGGCACCTGAGGCCGGGGGCGGTGACCCTGAGGAGCCACTTCAAGCCTGAGGCCAGGGGCAGCAGCTGGGAGGAGCCACCCACACCCCAGGCCAGAGCCAGCGGCTGGGAGGAGCAACCCGAGGAGGGGTAGCTTCGCAGGCGCAGGAGGGCCTAGAGGAGCTATCCCAGGTTGAAGGTCAGGAACGGCGGCAGTAAGGAGATACCCCTCATCCAAGGTAATGAGCAATGGCTGTGCTTTGCTGGAGCAGCCGTGAAGAGATACCCCATGCCCAAGGTAAGAGAAACCCAAGTAAAATGGTAGGTGTTGCAAGAGGGCATCAGAGGGCAGACACACTGAAACCATACTCATAGAAAACTAGTCAATGTAATCACACTAGGACCACAGCCTTGTCTAACTCAATGAAACCAAGCCATGCCCGTGGGGCAACCCAAGACGGGCGGGTCATGGTGGAGAGGTCTGACAGAAAATGGTCCACTGGAGAAGGGAATGGCAAGCCACTTCACTATTCTTGCCCTGAGAACCCCATGTACAGTATGAAAAGGCAAAATGATAGGATACCAATAGAGGAACTCCCCAGGTCATTAGGTGATTCCTGATATTTAGACAAAAATCTGATTGCATAGCAAATGTGTTCTCCAAGGACAAAAAGAAACTGAGATATGAGAGGATAAACTAATCTTTCATCACTGGGAACCTAAAGGCACTTGTGTTCTAAGCTGTCCTTTGCCTAACACCACACAAATGGAGCAAACACTCAATGATGGGATAGATTATAAGACCATAGTCCAGCATGTCCCATCACCTCTACTTGACTGAGAATACAGCAGTATGATAAATAATATCAGAGGACAGAAATAATTTTATGCGTCATTGGTTTGATTATAGGATTCTGATTCCCAAAATTGCCCTAGCTCTTCAAAACAGAGGATTTCTATTTTAACTTTGATGTAATATTTAAAATATATGGGGCTTACAGGTATTACAAATCATTTCTATCAAGTTATAATATATACTCATTTCTCCAGAAGAAGAATAATTCCAACTACCATTTCCTGAATGCTCAAGTTATGCCAGGCTTTATGCTAAACATATTACACACATTGTTTCATGGAAAAATCACAAAACCCTATGAGGAATTATTATTACTGTTTTTATAATGAAAGTTTCAAAATATTAAATAAACTGCTGAATGTCAGAAATAAGCTAGTAAGTAACAGCTGCACAAATCCAAATATTCTAGTTCAGATTTTAGTGCTCCTTATGTTTTGTTTTTTTTTTTTTTCTTTTTTACTCTGCCTGACACATGTGCTCTTTGGTTGGAGAAGAGAACTAACTTCCTCAGTCTGAAGGCAGTCCCTGAGGCAGAGTTCCAGATTTTTGAGACTTGGATTTTCATGCTCTTTGAACAATTTCAAAGAATAACAAGCAAACCACATGTAAATGAAAGAAAACTCATTTTTAACATCCATGCTCCCTATCTGAACATCTCCTGCACTGTTTTTCCCCAAAATATAATCCAATTTCCTGGTGCATTGTCCAGATTTTTTCAAACACCTGTGATGTCAATATTACCAAGGACCTAAATCTTTTATATTTTTATAGGTGAAGATGCCACAGGTTTCTCTCTTTACTTCTTCATGGTAGGCTAGTCTTATTATTACTCCAAACATTTTAAGCTGTAGCAAATACACTAGAAATAAGGAAGCATTTTAAAGAAATTATAAAAGGTAAAACAGCATCTTAGAGACTTTTCTAAATAGAATTTTCTTCCTCAGCCTATGGAAAACTTTCTGGGGTTTCATCTCTCTTTGTAAGATCAGGGTGACCTGGTCACCTTAATCTAAATAAAAAGTGTCTTTGAGTGAGTGGCAACACTGATAGTAGCTTTATGTTAGCATCCAGGACTTTCTGATTCAACACTACACACCCAATTCTAGCATAGTTTCTGGCACAAAGTAGGAATTTGAGTGACAAATAGCAAAACTGCTAACATTGCTGCCATCAGGCTTTTAAGTATTAAATTTTGATGAGTTCAATGCATTGTAAGAAGGCCAGGCACAGAAGTTTCATATACATGGTGATCATCCAAAAGGTGTTATTAGCTCAGTGTATGTGCTCAGTCACATCTGACTCTTTGTGACTCCATTGACTATATAGCTCCCTAGGCTTCTCTGTCCATGGGATTTTACAGGCAAAAACACTGAAGTGGGTTGCCATTCTCTTCTCCAGGGAAACTTCCTGACCCAGGGATTGAACCCAACTTTACTGAGCCACCTTCATTGACAGGCGGATTCTTTACAACTAGTGCTACTTGGGAAGCCCCTGATAACACAATGGGGTTCACTAAGTTCAAGCTGGATTTAGAAAAGGCAGATAAACCAAAGATCAAATGCTAACATCTGTTGGATCATCGAAAAAGCAAACGAGTTCCAGAAAAACATTTACTTCTGCTTTATTGACTATGCCAAAGCCTTTGACTGTGTGGATCACAATAAACTGTGAAAAATTCTGAAAGAGATGGGAATACCAGACCACCTGACTTGCCTCTTGAGAAATCTGTATGCAGGTCATGAAGCAATAGAACTGGACATGGCACAACAGACTGGTTCCAAATCAGAAAAGGAGTACGTCAAGGCTGTATATTGTCACCCTGCTCATTTAACTTCTATGCAGAGTATATCATGAGAAATGCTGGGCTGGATGAAGCATAAGCTGGAGTCAAGATTGCAGGGAGAAATATCAATAACCTCAAATACGCAGATGACACCACCCTTATGGCAGAAAATGAAGAAGAACTAAAGAGCCTCTTGATGAAAGTGAAAGAGGAGAGTGAAAGAATTGGCTTAAAGCTCAACATTCAGAAAATGAAGATCATGGCATCTGGCCCGATCACTTAATAGCAAATAGATGGGAGAACAGTGGAAAGAGCAACAGATTTTATTTTGGGGGACTAAAAAATCACTGAGATGGTGACTGAAGCCATGACATTAAAGGATGCTTCCTCCTTGGAAGCAAAGTTATGACCAACCTAGATAGAATATTAAAAAGCAGAGATATTAATTTTTCAACAAAGGTCCATCTAGTCAAGGCTATGGTTTTTCCAGTAGTCATGTATGGATATGAGAGCTGAGCTATAAAGAAAACTGATCATGGAAGAATTGATGATTTTGAAATGTGGTTTTGAAGAAGACTCGAGAGTTCCTTGGCCTGCAAGAAGATCCAACCAGTCCATTCTAAAAGAAATCAGTCCTGAATATTCATTGGAAGGAATGATGTTGAAGCTGAAACTCCAATACTTTAGCCACCTGATATGACAAGCTGACTCATTTGAAAAGACCCTAATGCTGGGAAAGATTGAAGGTGGGAGGAATAGGGAATGACAGAGGATGAGATGGTTGGATGGCATCACTGACTCAATGGACATGAGTTTGAGTAAACCCTTGGAGTTGGCTATGAACAGGGAGGCCTGGAATGCTGCAGTCCATGGGATCACAAAGAGTCAGATATGGCTGAGCAACTGAGCATGTAACCCTACCTACCAACCCCATCACCCCAGTTCTTCTTGGTCACATCCTGGGAAAGAATATTTTGAAAACTAACTGGACTAGGATAAGTAACAGTGAAAGATGCTCCTGATTCAGAGAACACACTTTTATTTATTTGTTTTTTTCACCTGGTGCTGTTTATTGGAAAATTTAGTTACGACCAAGCAGATGGTTTAAGACCTTTCCCCCACTTAATATTGATTGAAATTATCTTGGGCTTCACCTTTTCAGGAAGGAGTAATAGTACTGAGCAGCCTCAACAGAATTTGAATGAGTGAATGGTCTATATTGAACAGATATCAGTATAAGTGAGTATGAAGACACCACCACAAGTTATAAGAGTTAATGAAAAACTGAAGTGGTCTTTAATAGGGGCTAGTAAATTAGTGATTGTTAAAAGAGGTTTCAAGGACATACTAATTATCTGTTATTTTTACTCCAGCTGGAGAAAGTTAGCCATTCACCTTAGCAAATTGATGATGATGATGATAATGATGTTGATGATAAAAGAAAAGCAAAGTCCTTTTATTATTAATCATGTTATTAATATTTTGCTCTTCTATTTCTAGATTCAAATATTATAATTACAATTGCTTGTGAATAATCAATGCTATAAGCAATCACAGTGCCATATTGTGGTTTTACCCTAATTACATACATAACTTTATTTTAGTGGTTGAACATAAAAATGTACATTCATTGAGTTTTAATTCTCAATTTAAAACTACTTAAACTTAGGGAATTCCCTGGCAGTCCACTGTTTAAGATTTGCTTTCACTGCCTAGGTTCAATCCCTGGTCAGGGAACTAATATCTCACAAGCCATGTGGCACAGCCAAGAAAAGGAAAACTATGTCCCACTCCACCCTAAAAGTATTTAGACTGATAATAAAAGTAAATAAATAAAATATTAGATTTTAATAAATTGGCCTTGTTTATCAAGTACTAATAGCCACTTTTGCTGAATTTTAATTGTAAATATATACATTTTATTTAAAATTTTGAAATAAAAATAAGTAAAAGATGATATGGCTTGACTAAAAAAAGTTTTCATTTACAATCAAATAGTTCTATATATTATGAAGCACCCTGAAAAAAAAAAAGTGAAATTTTAGTCTTAACAATTGGCCCAACAACAGCAACAAAAGCTTGACTAAAATATTTAATTTTATTTTGACCAAAGATAACTTTGTCAAACTATATTGATTATAAAAATAAAACTGATTTGGTTATACCCAAACTTAATATTCAAATCATATATTCACACTTATTTAAATTTAAATTATGTGATAAATTTACTAATTCCATTTATATTCTTCAAATCACCAAGATGTCATAGCCTTTCAGGCAGTTAGTGTAAATTTTCTGTGTATTTTACAAATGACTTATTATAAACTAAAGTTGTCTTTCTTCCCTAAATAGGTTTATATAACATTTTAAAAATCTTGTTAGTGTTCCAGTTTTGAGTATACACATGCACACAATTAATATTTAAATTGGCATTTAACACACTTTTAAGTCTTTAAAACAGATATATTTAATTGGGAAAAAGACACTCAATGAATTTAGTAAAATTCGGCTGTATAGCATGTACATTTTAAAGTCCTGACAGTATTACTATATTTTTGCAATATTCCAGAGGCCATCAAGAGTTAGACTTTCTTTGTGAATAAATATTTTAAATAAACATCCTGTTCACTCAACTAGGAGGACTTTAGGCTAGCATGAATGCTAGAAATAGAAGAATTGGATATGGGCATATATAAACAGAGTCCTCCACTTCTAAAGAAGAAAGGAATGTCATTTACTGTCTTGACTGCAAGTCAGTGCTTTTAAGAAAATAACTGAGCCAGACTGCTTAGACTTTAATCCTAGCTTTTCTACTGATCTGTTAAAAGATATACTTAACCTTTCGATGAACATTTTCTTAAATGTGAAATGGTAATACTTAATTCCTGGGATTGTTATGAGGACTAAATAAATTAATAATTATCAAACTCCTCGATCAGTGGAAGACATTTGTTAGGTTAGGTTAAACCGTGAGAAACTGTCATTTTTTTATGATTTAAAGATGATTGCATAATAGCAGTTTTATAGATCCCAACATAATAATACTGCTATTACCTGCCTGACTAGTTACTTATTATTTAAGATTCAGAGCAGTGATCACTTCCTCCCAGAGCCTTCCTTATCCCCTTACCCTCTCCATTTCATAACTAAATTCAATTCCACATCTCGTTCTTGCTCCCACAGTGCAGGATATTTACCTTTATTAAATCTTAATAATGTATATTCTCTGTTTCCAGTCTTGAAATACCTTTTTCAAGATCATGCTTTTCCTTTCTGTAATTCTAGCATGTATCACATATTTCATTATGCTAACATATCAAGATTATATTATAAGTGTCAGTAGCAATAGCAGCACAGAAATGTTCTTCTCTTATTGCCATATGTTTCACACCCACCCTGGGAGCCTACCCAGAAGCAATCCCCCAGCTCAATTGTAGGCTTTTCTCTCCACACCAAAGGACAGCCTGTCAGCCACTTTGGATGCAGAGACACAGCAAAGAGCAGATAGGCACCTGCTCTAAGTGAAGTGAAAGGGGCAATGAAAGCGAGATTGATCCTGCCCTTAGAATGGCCTGCACAACGGTCCTCCAGAATGAATTTGCTATTTTCAAACAGTAATTTTCCAGATATAAAATCCTGGCTAGAGGGGTAATAGGAGATTTGATGCACAGAGAGGGAGCTCATGGATTCCTCATGCAGATATATCATCAAAGACTGTGAGACAAATGCAACAGTCCTCAGATTTCTAATCTTGAGGATGCATGGTTGCATTTCATTCTTAAAAGAACAAAAAGTCAAAGAAAGAACACAAGGAAACAAGAAAGTATGAAAGAAAAGTAAGAAGGAAGGAAAGAAAGGAAGGAGGAGGAGAGAAAAAACAAACAAACAGAAGAAAAATAAATGTAAAAAATACATTTAAAATTAACAAAATGAGAAAAGACTTTTAAAATCATGTGTGCATTTCATCTTACCATGAAGACAAATATAGTATCATGCTCAGAGAGCATGTTCTTGTCATTAAAAATTTGGCTTGAATAATGGACATTTTTTATTAAAAAACAAACAAACAGAAGAAAAATAAATGTAAAAAATACATTTAAAATTAACAAAATGAGAAAAGACTTTTAAAATCATGTGTGCATTTCATCTTACCATGAAGACAAATATAGTATCATGCTCAGAGAGCATGTTCTTGTCATTAAAAATTTGGCTTGAATAATGGACATTTTTTATTTCTGTGATTTTTATCAAATTACCTTCCTCTCTGCATCTCAGTTTCTTCAGCTGTAACATTGGTATTTTAATTAGAGTATCTACTTTATAAAGTTGTGAAGAATAAATTAATTAATGTGTATAAATTATTTAATACAATTCTTGGTATGTAGTAACCATTCCATAAAAGTTAATTATTATGTAAAAGAAGTGTGCAAGTTCAGAATTAGGCATTTTATGTGTATTCATTTANTTTGCTATCAGAATAGTCTGATTCCTTCAGAAAAACTAAACTTGCATGTGTCTGGAATGAAACTATCAGTGCTTTTCAGAATTAAATTTGTCATTGATATTTTGATGCCATCTCCTTTTCGTAAGGAGAGGTGGAAAATATGAGGAGTTGTGTGTGTGTGTGAGAGAAAGAGAGATTTAGGTAAAAGAGAATCCAGGTTATAAGTGTGACATTGTCTAGACTTCAGAACTAGGCTACTTTGATGTGTTAGTTCAGGTCTGTTCATCAATTTCCCTGTCTCTTATACACATATATTAGTGGGTTTTAACAGTCCTAGCAATTATTATTTTATTTTATTATAATCAATTAGAATTCTTATTTTAGAAAATATAAACATCAAAGAATTTAAATTCAAATTTGGTAAATGACTCTTTGGATAATATGGAACTTTATATATAATGCCATAAATTTAGAAGTTTAAGCAGGAAAGATGTTTATTTCTCTCTCACCTAACTCTGAAAGAGAGCCAAAACTGATATGAAAGTTCCACAGTGCTGGAGACCAGGTTCTCTCAACAATGGGCTCTGTCTTTCATATGACATTGCCTCTATCCATTCATTAGTTAAGACAAGTTATCATGCATTAACAAATTAACCCTTAAATCCCAGAGGGTTAATATAAGAAAGTCATTGTCTGTAGCATCTCTGTAGCATATCATCAGCAAAGAGCTGTGCTCCACAGAGTCACTCAGGGGTGTGGGATGATGGGGATTCTGGTCTTATAGCACCAAAAAATGGAATACGAGGCTTCACTGGTCACCACTGCAGAGGGGAAGAAATGCTACAGATTAGCACTTGCTCTTTTCACTGCCGAGGCCAGGAAGTGTTAGAGGTCACTTCCTCTCACAGTTTACTGAATAGAAGTAGTCATTTGGCCTCCCAAACTACATAGGTTTGGGATATACTGAAAATACATGGAATGTCTGGTGGATATTACTATCTCTGTCCCAGCTTACACTTCCTACATTACCACCACAGCTTCTTTCAACCAGAAGNTAAGAGACAGGAATAGAAGTAGTCATTTGGCCTCCCAAACTACATAGGTTTGGGATATACTGAAAATACATGGAATGTCTGGTGGATATTACTATCTCTGTCCCAGCTTACACTTCCTACATTACCACCACAGCTTCTTTCAACCAGAAGGAAGAGATTCAAAGAGAAGTGGAGTGTATGTTCCTTTCTTTCAAAGCCAAGATCTAAAACGTGTGCTCTCACTTCTATTCACAAGTCCTGGGCCAAATTTAGTGAGATGGCTGTAACTTCTTGCAAAGAAGACTAGGGGATATGGTCTTTATTCTGATAATCACATACCTTGCTAACATTGAAGGGTTCTACTACTTAAAAAAAAAAAAGAAAGGAGGAGAACAAAATAAGTATTGAAAGAAAAACTGCAACCTCAGCCACATTTGCAGACAAATTTATATAATATCAGTTAAAATCATAATAATTTGGAAAAAACGTTTGAATTTCTGGATTTGATGTAAATAAAATTTCAGAATTCAAACTAATCTTGAAGTACTTTCTGTGTGTCCAGAGAATATTTTTTTAATATTCTGAATTCTAATGCCATGTCAGATTGAATTGTTATCTATACTCATACTCACAAGGAATTTTTTTCTGAATTACCCAGGAGGCTTGTAATCTGCTAATGACAAAAAATCTTATAGGATATTGGTGAAATAAGGTTGAGTACAAATTTTAAAAAGAAGAAATACAGATTTATGGTTCATGGTTTATCTTTCTGTGTAGTTTCAAGAGGAGAAGCCAGTCATCCATTTAACACTGTTCAGCAAAGTTTTGTTGGCTTCTTTTTAATCCAAGAAAGGTTCAATTCTTCGAAAGAGTTTGACATTTCCAAGAACTAATGTTCCAGTCTTGTAATTTTGTCTAAATAAACTTAAGAAGGACAGTTTCTAGTTGTGTTTCCCCCACTCCTTTGGCATTATTTTTAAAGCACCGAATACAACCACTTCCAGAAGTCCTATGACCAGTTGAAATTTATCCTTAGGTATCATTTTAAAATCCCTGGAGAAGGAAATGGCAACCCACTCCAGTATTCTTGCTTGGAGAATCCCATGGACTGAGGAGCCTGGTGGGCTGCAGTCCACGGGGTCACAAAGGGTCGGACACGACCGAGTGACTTTACTTACTTACTTACTTACCATTTTAAAATACTCTTTACCATTGGCTACCTAAGGGTTGCATAAAAGCTAATTGGTGGAAATTATATTATTATGCTGACCTTTACAGCCTGAAATAATATTTCTGTCAGTGAATGTTTTCTACAATAAATCCACCTGCTTATTAGAGAGAGCAATCTTTCTCATTATAAATAAGTTCCTTGCAGACTAATTTACCATGCACTGACTTCCTTTAAAATGCCACCTATCCTTGGAGAATAAATGGATTATAATTGTGTGCTGGTTAACAAAAATATCATTATATAATTCTAAGGCAGAATACAAAAATGGAGAATCTTTACACCCAGATGTTGGACCCAGTGTAGATAACTCTCCAAGTTTGCTCACACCTCCCTTTCTGCTCTATGTTTGGAATGAGCCTCCAAAAAAATCACTTGGCATTATCTTCCTTCTGATAGGCTTAATCTTCTTGAGAGGAAGTCCCTCTGAATTCTAATGCCATGTCATGGTGTTCATGGTAATCTGTCTGCTTGGGCAACACTCTCAGGTTCAGGCTGTTGATCTGCCATGTTGTTCATTTACATGAATAGATAGTATTTCACCTCACACCTTTACCCACACCAGTTGCTTTCTACCGTGGCTTCCCCTTTGCTTCTGAGACACAAGGCACCACCAGATTTTTTGGATGTTTCCTCTGCTACTTTGAAATAGGCTTCCTAAGAAGATGCCCATGCCCATTAAGACTGAACTGAAAAATACTGGAACTCTAGGTATAAGAGCCCCATGGAGGAATTTGGTCAGTGGGAGATAATAAACAGAAATTTTCTACACTGGTTCTCTCAGATACCCCTCACATTGAACAGTTGGCTATGCTTGCTACCCTTCTACAGCCAGCTCAGAAATGCACCCTCTTACGTGAGGTCCTCTTCTATCCTCATCTCATTTTCCTTCACTATATTTTTCCTGAGATTTCAATCTTCCTCACCCATAAAATGTTAGCATATACATTTTCATTTCAGGCTCTATTTTAGAGAATCTAGGCTAAGAGATCCATGAATTAACTATTCTTAAACTGTTGAGAAATTATATTTATTTTCCATTATTCTTACATCCTTTCTTCTTTTCTCTTATTTCCTTTTTTCCATTTTGTGTTAAGATTTTATAACTAATTTTATGCTATTCTACAAATTAGCAAGAGAAAAAATAAGTTTACATATATTTGGAGGAAAGACAAGTTATGTTGTTTGTTTTTTGTTTGTTTGTTTTTCTTTCTTTCAGTCAATTCAGTCTCTCAGTCATGTCTGACTCTTTGTGACTCCATGGACTGAAATGTGTCAGGCTTCCCTGTCCATCACCAATTCCCAGAGCTTGCTGAAATTCATGCCCATTGAGTCGGTGAGCCATCCAACCATCTCATCCTCTGTCATCCTGTTCTCCTACCGCCCTCAATCTTTCCCAGCATCAGGGTCTTTTCCAATGAGTCAGTTCTTGGCAACAGATGGCCAATGTATTGGAGTTTCAACATCAGTCTTTCCAAAGAATATTCAGGACTGATTTCCCTTAGGATTGACGGTTGGGTCTCCATGCAGTCCAAGGGACTCTAAGAGTCTTCTCCAACGTCACAGTTCAAAAGCATCAATTCTTTGGCACTCAGCTTTCTTTATAGCCCACCTCTCACATCTGTACATGACTACTGGAAAAATCATAGCTTTTACTAGATGGACCTTTGTTGACAAATTAATGTCTCTGCTTTTTAATAAGCTGTTTAGGTTTTTTCCTTTGAAAGGAGATAATATTTTAAATTACCTCCAAATTTATACACACACACACACACACACGTATATGATTACTCTCCAGAGAGAAAAGTAGTTGGATATTATTTAGGAATTTGTTGTGGTCTTGACTTACCATACTAATCAGGCTTCCTTGATGGTTCAGTCAGTAAAGAATCCACATGCAATGCAGAAGACCTCCTGCAATGCAGCAGACTTGGTTTCAATCCCTGGGTTGGGAAGATACCCTGGAGAAGGAAATGACAACCCACTCCAGTATTCTTGTCTGGGATGTCTCACGGACAAAGGGACCTGGCAGGCTAGTCCTTGAGGTTGCAAGAGTCGGACACAACTAAACCACCACCAACAACACACTAATTTGTAATGAGATTTTTTAAATTTAACTATAAGAATTTAATTGTAAATATATCAAATGTGATTTTAGAGCTGAAAACTTTCGGCATCTACCTAATCCATACTTTATCATATAAGGTTAAGCCTCAGCAAGAGGAAGTGACTTTTGCAAACACCTACACTCTCAAGTTCAGAAACTCAACTAAGACCTAGATCTTCTGAATCAAAGAACAATTGTTTTAAGTCACTTGTATGCAGTTTGCTATAGGTCTTGGCCTAATGTTTTCTTTGCTTCCCTAGTAGCTAAGCAATAAAGAATCCATCTTTCAATTCAGTAGATGTTAGTCTGATCTGGATCAGGAAGATACCCTGAAGGAAGAAATGGTAACTTTCTTCCAGTATTCTTGCTTTGAAAATCCCATGGACAGATAGGCTGATGGGCTATAATCTATGGAGTAATAAAAGAGTCAGACATGACCTAATGACAACAATATTTTATCTACTTTGACTTTTTGAAAATAGAACTAGAAAGGAGAAATTTTAAAATAAACAGTAAAAAAAAAATCTCAGTTCAGTACAGTTTAGTTGCTCAGTCATGCCTGATTCTTTGCAACTCCATGGACTGCAGCACACCAGATTTCCCTGTCCATCACCAACACCCGCAGCTTACTCAGACTCATGTCCACTGAGTCAGTGATGCCATCCAACCATCTCATCCTTTGTCATCCCCTTCTCCTTCTGCCTTCAATGTTTCCCAGCATCAGGTTCTTTTCCAGTGAGTCAGTTCTTCGCATCAGGTGGCCAAAGTATTGGAGTTTCAGCTTCATCATCAATCCTTCCAATGAATATTCAGGACTGATTTCCTTTAGGATGGACTGGTTGGATCTCCTTGCAGTCCAAGGGACTCTCAAGAGTCTCCTCCAATACCACAGTACAAAAGCATGAGTTTTTCCGTGCTCAGTTTTCCTTATAGTACAACTCTCACATCCATATATGACTACTGGAAAAACCATAGCTTTGACTAGATGCACCTTTATTGGAAAAGTAATGTCTCTGCTTTTTAATATGCTATCTATGTTGGTCATAGCTTGTCTTCCAAGGAAAAAGCATCTTTTAATTTCATGGCTGTAATCACCATCTGCAGTAATTTTGGAGATAAATAAATAAATGAATAAAGCCTGTCACTGTTTCCGTTGTTTCCCTATCCATTTGTCATAAAGTGATGGGACTGGATGCCATGGTCTTCATTTTCTGAACGCTGAGTTTTAAGCCAATTTTTCCACTGTCCTCCTTCACTTCATCAAGAGGCTCTTTAGTTCTTCTGTGCTTTTTGCCATAAGAGTGGTATCTGCATATCTGAGGTTAATGATATTTCTCCTGGCAATCTTGATTCCACCTTGTGATTCCTCCAGCCCAGCATTTCTCATGATGTATCCTGCATATAAGTTAAATAAGCAAGGTGACACTATGCAGCCTCGACGTACTCCTTTTCCTATTTGGAACCAGTCTGTTGTTCCATGCCCAGTTCTAACTGTTGCTTCTTGACCTGCATACACATTTCTCAGGAGGCAGGTAATGTGTTCTGGGATTTCCATCTCATTAAGAATTTTCCAGTTTGTTGTAATCTACACAGTCACAGGATTTGGCATAGTCAATAAAGCAGAAATAGATGTTTTCCTTCAACTCTCTTGCTTTTTTGATGATCCAGTGGATGTTGGCAATTTGATCTCTGGTTCCACTGCCATTTCTAAATGCAGCTTGAGCATCTTTAAGTTCATGGTTCACATACTGTTGAAGGTTGGCTTGGAGAATTTTAAGCATTACTTTGATAGTATGTGGGATGAGTATATTGTGTGATAGTATGAACATTCTTTGGCATTGCCTTTCTTTGGGATTGAAATGAAAACTGACCTTTTCCGGTCTGTGGCCACTGTTGAGTTTTCCAAATTTACTGACATATTGAGTGCAGCACTTTCACAGCATCATCTTCTAAGATTTGAAATAGCTCAACTGGAATTCCATCACCTCCACTAGCTTTGTTCATAGTGATCTTTCATAATGCCCACTTGACTTCTCATTCCAGGATGTCTGGCT
>SJYX01008967.1:0-13627 GCA_006410675.1 Oreotragus oreotragus
AAACCACAGGAAAAAGTGAAGCAGGGATGGAGACAGGTCTTTCAGACATCAGACGTCTGACTGGTAGCTGTTACAAAGCCTTGACTTTGTGGGAAAGGCGAGTCGTCTTCTTGAAATGATGAAAGCTTGCAAAATAGGTTTTAACATCCAGAGTGACTAGACAGAAGCACCAGCAGCACTTGGGGACAGCTCCCATTCACCAGGCACTGCTGGGCAAATGCCGTTCTCTGCTGGGGGTGAGGTGGGAGCAGGATGGACTGAGTCTTTGCCTTCAAGGAGTCGCCCTTCTAGCTAGAAGTAATGACTTGAGTCCCTTGGACATTCTGCTCCCTTTTGGTCCCTGCCCACCCTGAGGTCTGCTCCTTTCTGAGGCATCATCATCAGAAGTTGCCTCCTGGGCTCCTGGAGAACTCAGAACTCCCTCCATGATGAGATGCCCCCATCTCGGTGGGAATGGTCTCCATAATGAGGCTTTCAAGAAAAGCCAAGTTGAAGAGGGTGTGTGCAGAGTGGACAAGCCCACTTTCAAAGCTTGGGAGGTTCTGACCACAGACTAGATGCCGCCAAACCCACTTCTGTGCTCCTTCATCTCTTGCTTCTGCGTGGCCACCAGCATCCTTTTGGTCTCACCCTCCCTCTCCTCTTCCCCAAATTCATTTTCCTCATCTCCGGGGATTTCTCACCATATTTACATTCTCTTTTGTTCAACATCAAATCTTTGTCTCTGTCCTATCACAAGGGTCTGTACCATTCATACCTGGTTGCCCAGGCTTCAGGCAGAGGAGAGTCTCTGGCAGTTCTGGCCTTTTGCAGTTTATAAGAAGGGGAGAGAAGAGTAACTTTAAAGTGCCATAAGCGGAGTTGTTTAGAATAGGGCAGGCAGCCCTCGGTCCCCTGATGAGCAATGTCTTTAATTAGAATCCTGATAGGTTAAGAAAATATGTGGCCTCTCGATTTGAAAAAAAGCTAAAACGTTGCCTAGGGAGATTGACTGGGATGGTCTCGCAGGTAAGTTCAGATTGAATGGTGCTCAACAGGTAAGGCCATTGTGTATATGAGCCTGGGCTTCTGGTGCCAGACAGATCGAGTAACTCGGGTCACAGAAAGGGACTCGAGTGACCTCAAAGTATTAATGCAAACAATTCTTTGAGCCACTGACCCCAAGCAGAGGGAACAGACTTGTTCCTTCTGGTTCGAGTAGGTGGATGGGTAGAGACAGTTATTAAATCTTAGAATTATCAGAGCCGAGTGGTGACTCAGGCCTCCTTGTGCCATCCAGTCCTCTCTGTAACCTGGGGAAACCAAGGCCCAGAGAGAGGAGATGACTTCGTGGAGCCAGAGAACGATGGAGTCAAGACCGCCAGACTCCAGGCCACTCGGATTTTCTCCTTCCGTCCTGCCAGCCTCTGATTCAAGGTGGAGTTTGATTTTTGCGGACCTTTCATGTTAAGTGCCAATCATTTTAAGCTCCTTCTGGGTCAGTGTGTGCAGTTGAGTATATTCAGTATGAATTTACATATTTTCCTCTTAGAGGCTGAGTCTCTCTGGGATGCCCCAGGCGCTCGTGGTGGTGATCAGGATGGACTTGTACAGTCATCTGCTTGGGGTTCACTAGGGAGAAGTGAGCTGAGAGTCTTAGGGAGTCTTAGAAACTCTTCCAGCAATGAATGTGCTTTAGCAACATGTAGGAAGTCAGATCTTACATTCATACGTACATTTTGAGTTAACTAGTCTCTGATACAGGATTTTATCTTTCTCTACAACCCCACCGACCTTCTTTCCCAGGGAACTCATCTTTGGGAATCCTTTTACAGGATTGCTTTCTGGGCTTGTGTCTAAAACTCAGAGAAATGTATGAAAATGATCCTTTAAAATCAATTTTGATACCAGCCTTCTATGATTAACCTCAGAAAGTGTCTCGGTTGGGCACTGCCAGTACCTGATGTCAAGGCAACCCTGACAGACAAGAAGCAGGCATTCAGGAGTTCATCGGTGATTTTTCGGTGTTTGCTGAGAACTTGGTTCTGCCCCTTGTGGTCCCGTGTCCTGTGACAGAGCTGGTGCTCTGGGTCAAGTTCAGCAAGTTTGTTTTGACTTGCAGCCCGTGATGGGGGTGAAGCTCTCATTATGTAATGTTAAACTGGGCCGGAATGTCAGCTGGGCTAGGCCTGCCAAAGCTTGAAGAGTTGATTGGGAATGGGCTATGTTTAGTGTGACTAATCCATCTTGGCTGGGGAAAGGGGTGGGTAGGTGTCTCTCTGAGAAGGGAGGGAGGTATGATTTGTGCTATTTTGAATGTTAGCACTTGGTGTAAACTCTGCAAGACCCCGCCCCCACAATCCCCTGCGGGTGGGAAGAATGTTCAGCCTTATGACCAACTAGTAAAATCGAGGGCTGTTGACTGATAACCCAGCGTTGCCGTGGAAAGCTGTGGTCAGGGCACCAGGGTCTGTGTATCACTTGCAATCAAAGAGTCAGCACTTTCGGTTGATGTGAAATGGTGTTTCTTAAACACCTAGCCTGTATCCATCAAATTTTGCTAGCAGTGGTAGTCAGTAATTTAAGCAGTTATACAAAGTAGATCTTGCGTTCCTTAATAAAAATAGCAGTCAACCCTAATAAGAGATTTAAAGCAAAGAAAGAGGTGGGCTATTTCCCTAATAAAGATTCGAAAGTATAATTTAAGGTCTGTCTAATGACTGAGCTTCTTGGTCTTTATTTGGGAGTCTTTTTCTCCCTCTGCCCTCATGATCCCCCACCCCT
The DNA here is from genome assembly GCA_006410675.1 of Oreotragus oreotragus. NCBI lineage: Eukaryota > Metazoa > Chordata > Mammalia > Artiodactyla > Bovidae > Oreotragus > Oreotragus oreotragus. The sequence goes on from SJYX01008967.1 coordinate 2,764, forward strand.
GCCTCCCATCTTCCTCTTGGATCTTCTTAGGGGACAAAATAATCCCATTTTTATGTTAATGTCTTTCATAGAAGGTAGAAATCATCTGGAACCCTTGTTTGCACAATGATCCTGAAACACAATGTGGTCCCTACCCCGGCCAGAAAAACGTTGCATTTTGGTGAGCCTGGCAGAGCCCAGCCCCCTGCATTGCCCGAGGTAAATGGCCGGGCTGGGGGTGGGGCTTGCTTTTGTTTCTTCTCTGATGAAGGATGGTAAAGTGTTCACTGAACCTGGAAACACCTCCCTTTGTGTCCAGTGCTCTCCTAACACAGGCTGTTAAACTTGGGGCCATCGCTCTTGGTGGGGGATTGAATGGGGCCATGGTTGAGGGGAGGGGCTCACACGGAAGCCATTGAGGGCATAGAGATGCCATTGTTTTCCTGAGTAGTGAGAAAGGGAGGAAGACCGTGGGGACCTCTAGGCATCGGGGAAGCCAGTGCACTGACTGCATTTCCAGGTCTGCATTTTCTTCGAGGCTCTCCCGACCTGAGTGGTTGGGCAGGGTCAGCCTGGACAGTCAGCTCCTGGAGCCCCTGCAGTAGAGATCCGGTGCCCGCTGTTGCATCTGCGTCGGGGACCTTGTTCCCCTCCACATTTGCGGGACGCTGCCCGCCTTGGGCCTACCTGTAAGTCTGCAGGGCAGTGCTGTCCTCCAGGCAGTGGGGTTAAAAACATTTGTTAAAAATCACTCACTCCACCTTAGGGATGACACCCAGCTCCCTGCCAGCAACGTTTTTGTGTCATTTCCCTTTTGCCATCTGGTCTTCAGAGGCACTTCTGATCTTAATTATAGTATTCAGCCTCTGTTTATTTAAAACTCAGAAGATAAATAGGCTATCAAGAGTTTATCTGCAGTCATCGTGCCAACATATCTACCAACTGTCCCTATAGTTAGTAAAGCGCATCGCTACGATCCCTGCCAACAGTGTTTGCACACGCACACACATGCAGGCTATCTAAACTGATGCGTTGATCACAGGCGGGAGTGTACAGCCAGCTTCCAAACTGCTGTGCTGGCATCTTCCATCTAGCACCTTTGCGGTGCAGTATTGCCTGGAGGAAATTTTAGTCGTAGAACTGGGAGGAGTTTGAAGACCTGGGTTCACATTCAGACTCTGCCACTGCCACTTGCCCTATTATCTCGGGAAACTATTCCCTAGGAGCTTCCGTTTTGTCCTCTGAAAATACAGGGACAGTGGCATCAGCACCCAGAGGGATGTGGGATTTAAATGAGGTGTTCATGGAAGGGCAGAGAACAGCTTTGAGGCATCTTTGCAAAGGGCTGTCTTTGCCATTCAGTGTTCTGTTGGAGAAAGTGAGTCCTCACGGGGCTTCAGCAACCTGCAGGTTACAGTGCAGTGGTATCCACTGTCGATTTTTAGAAACGTAACACTTATAACAGTTCATTTTGCTGTTTTATTTTTTACCTCTGATAATTTTTATATTCTAATTAAACAGTGGTTTAAATCAGAGTATGTAATATCTTACCGTTCTTTTAAAACATGCCTCTGGCTTGAAGACCGTAACACATTTCTCAGAGACTAGCTTTGCTATACTTGAAAGTGAAAGTTGCTTAGTCATGTCCAACTCTTTGCGACCCATGGATTATACAATCCGTGGGATTCTCCAGGCCAGAATACTGAAGTGGGTAGCCTTTCCCTTCTCTAGGGGCTCTTCCCAACCTAAGGATCGAACCCAGGTCTCTCACATTGTGGGCGGATTATTTACCAGCTGAGCCATGAGGGAAGCCCAAGACTACTGGAATGGGTAGCCTTTCTCTTCTTCAGGGGCTCTTCCCAACCCAGGAATTGAACCAGGGTCTCCTGCATTGCAGGCAGATTCTTTACCAACTGAGCTAGCAGGGAAGTCCCTGAGCTATCTATCAGGGAAGCTTCCTTATTGCTGTACTTAACACTTTGAAAATACACTTGTTGAAGCNGCTCTTCCCAACCCAGGAATTGAACCAGGGTCTCCTGCATTGCAGGCAGATTCTTTACCAACTGAGCTAGCAGGGAAGTCCCTGAGCTATCTATCAGGGAAGCTTCCTTATTGCTGTACTTAACACTTTGAAAATACACTTGTTGAAGCCACTAAAGAGACATGTTTAGAAAATGTTTTTAAAAAATGAGTCTCATTCTCATTTTAAAGCAAGCATGGTTATTGCAGACTTCTATCCCTGCATTTAAGAAACTCTTCTGTTAGAGAAATCAGTTCTTATAGATCTCTTTGATAACTATTTGCATAGGAGTAAAGTTTGCATTTTTAGGAAAATAGTATCTTTGTAGATCATAATGAACTTTTAGTCTTTAAACTAGGCTGTGGTAACTTTTCATCAGATATCACATCTGAACAATTGTTTTAAAAAGTTAATTTCAGGAACTGTATTTAAAGAATTTTCATCCCAGTGTGTGCTTTGAAATATTTAATTATAGAAATATAGATAGAGATTGTCTATTTGGAGTTTAAGGGTTTTTTTTCTTAAATGTTTTCTAATAGTAATGTTTTTATATATAAATTCCTGCAACAAACATTTCTTGAACATCTCAGTGCTTCATTTGTTCTGTATGTTTTATATTAAGACACAGTGATAACCATGTAATAAACACACTCTTTTGGTAAAGGAAACTTCTCCTTATAAGCCTGGCTGACCTAAAATTGTAGTGAAGAATGAAGTAGATTCTAATGGCTGCTCTTGACCTCTACATCTATATATTTTATCTAATTTATAGTTGGAAAAGTAGCTAAAAGCATTGAGTTTGTGCCAGTAGTTTGAGGAGTTGTAGTTTATATAGCCCTGGAATTAAGTACAAAAGTACCAGAAAGACAACGCTATGTACTGGGTCAAAAAGAAGAAATTAAACTAGTGTTAGCTGGTATTCAGGGGCTTCCCTGGTGGGTCAGACAGGAAGAAATGTCTGCCTGCAATGCAGGAGACCTGGGTTTGATCCCTGGGTCAGGAAGATCCCCTGGAGAAGGGAATGGGCACCTCCGCCAGTATTCTTGCCTGGAGAATCCCATGGACAGGGGAGCCTGGTGGGCTACAGTGCATGGGGTTGTAAAGAGTCGGACACGACTGAGTGAGCAACTAACAGTCACTCCCTGAGTGCCAGTGATGTTTATGTTCAAAGCGTAGATTAATTTGGCCAACTGTATGGATCACACAATGAAATAGTCAACAGCTCTGAGTTCAGGACGGTGTGAAAAGCTTGGCATCTGAATGTCACTGCAGTTTCCCCAAGTCTGTGGTGTTCTCTGACCTCCATTGCAAATAGCTCTTCATCAGTAGGTGATTCGACAGCATCATTTAGCATTTGGGATTCTTTAAAAACTACTAAAAAGGGGGTGATAAAAAACTTGTGCTTTTTCTCTAGCGGATAAAGGCTAGATTTTTCATGCTTTTCAATAACTATTTCTGGGGCAGAATAATTGGCATTAAACATTGGGCTGAATAGTCAGAGAACTGGTTTCTGTTTGGCTCTGACTAGATTATTCCATGAGGATCTTCCAGGAGGGCATCTGGTAGCACTTTGACACTTGTAAATTATTACCTCGCTCTCTGATTGTAAGTTCCCCGAGGGCAAGGACTTTTTTCCTCTGATTTATCCGGAGTGCCTAGAATGCTGCCAGGTATGCAGAGACACCAAATCAGTACTGACTGAATCAGTGAGTGAGTCTTTAAGGGTAAAATGTAGGGAAGTTTCCTGCCTTGGCTACAGTAATTTTTCCTCCTTTTCCTTTTTCATTTGCTGAAGTTACTAACCAGCTAATCCCAAATGCGTTCTCCCGAGTCCCCCGAGCTTGTTTGTTTTTCTGTCCAGAAAATGGGGCTGTTGTCATGCAAGACTTTATTTGATTATGAGAAATAGTCCCTCCCAAACTTCCTTGAACAGAGGTGCTAGACAAAAACAAGATGGTTTTGAAAAAACACCGCAGTCCAGACTGTACTAAGATGCTTGGTCGCATCCGAAACCAGTTTCACAGTCTGCTTTAGGCGGGCGGTTGCAACATGCTTTCCATCTGTGCCTCACTGGAGCGAGCAAACTTGAGCTCCAACTCCACACTGTGGCGGGAACATTGGCACTGCTCCTTCTCCAGACAGCCCATGGGTGTTGCTATGGTGGAGGCATGACATAATTTAATTTTACTTTATTATTTGCTGGATGTGCCCATTGTATGCTAGCCTCTGGGTGTGTTTGCAAGGAGCTTATTTAGCAAAGAAGTAGAGACTGTGTTGTCTATAAAGCTATCTTGTCAGTGTAAGAGTCAGGCATGTATACACACAGACACCCTCTCCTTAGGCATCCAGCATATACACATCCCCACACCCGCTTTGGCATCCAGCAGCAACCAGTACTGGCCAGGGGTGAAATCATTACCATTCAGCAAGTGGCTCAAAACACTCAGAAAGGCCTGCCTTCCTAAAATCTCCTCCCCTTAACCCTGTAATTCCCCATGGCGGCAGCTTGGGGCTTGAGCATGTGTGAATCTAATTTCTCAAACACGTGTGCAAAGGGCATAGCGAGTCGCCGTGCTTATTTAGTAGAGTTGAAACCCACTTCCTGGATTTGGGTGACTTTTCTTGGCTGTGTTCCTCAATTTGCTATGAAATGCAAAGGCTGAAACTCCACAAAAATGTCATTTGTTTTTTAATGAAAACCATGGACGGGATCATTCTGTCCTGGGGTTTCACCTTCTCTCTAATGTTTTGGTGGCAGGTTGTCTTTATGTAGAGGTGAGCAATCATGTATTTTAAGCATGGGAGGTGGTAAAAGGAGGTGAGTTTGGCCAGTGTCCATATATTCAGATCCTTGGCCTTTAAAACAAAACAAAACAAAACTGGAGGGGGCTTTTCCTTTTCTATGCTTTTTGTACATCAGTGTTGTTTATAAAATGACTTCCCGTCTAATTTTTTTTAAGTTTATTTTTATTATCACCTGCATCTTTTTGAAAAAATTCTATTGCAGTATAGCTGTTTGAGAATGTTGTGTTTCTTTGTGTAGCAAAGTGACTCAGTTATACATACATACGTATTTCATATTCTCTTCCATTATGATTTGTCACAGGATATTGAGTATAGTTCCCTGTGCTAGTTAGTAGGAGCTTGTTTATCCATCCCATGTATAATAGCTTGTCCCTGCTAATCCCAAACTCCCAATTCGTTGTTAATTTCAGTTCTTGGTTCTAGAGGACACAGTTCCCTATAAAACAGATTCCCTTCATTCTCACCAAATTACCTTATTTTTGTTTCAGCAGTATCTAATTAGGGGCCTCATGGGTGACAGGAGTCTTCTTTTTAGTTCTGTAACCCAAAACTCCACCCCAGCACTAGCCATCCAGGTCTGCCTTGTTGAGCCAGGGAAACCCTGACAGCTTGTGGGGTCTTTCCATCCCTCCCTGCAAGTCAGTGGAGAAGACACACAGCAGTGACTGCTGATCCAGCAAATAAATGCAAAAATCCCCATAAGTGTGTTATTCTGAAATATTTTGATTTGGCCAGATCAACAGCTTCTCACTTCTCATTGCATCTTGATGTGCTTATTTAACTTTTTCCCCCGGAACTTGATCAGTACCTATGAGGGCATAAATCAAAGGGGAATAAGGAAAGGATCCTTCTCTCCGAGGTGGATGGACTGGACCCAGTGGCCAGGTTGAGAAGTTCTGAGGGGACCTTGAGAAACGGAGTGTGCCCCCTTGAGAAACTGTGGCCTGCCATTCCTGTGTATCTTTGCAGGCATTTCTCCTAGTCCCAGGGAGCTTTGCGGTCTCTCTTCTTTTCTTCCAGCATTCAAAGAAATTAATTTCCTTTGTTTCCCCATTGTCCAGATTAGAGAAACTGGAGGTAAAAGATGTCACTCTGGGCATCTTGAAACCCAAGGATTTATACTTTATCTGGCCAAGGATCTCATTTTTTAAGAGAGGAGGGAAACTAAATAATTGAGTCGAGTATTTCAAGATGTTAAATCTTAAAAAAAAAAAATCAGCCTTTTAAGAATCAAATGCAAAGTCAGTCACTTTATCTTGAATTTCCCACCATGATTCCATTTTTCAAAAGCTAGGATGACCATCAGGGTAGGTTTAGCTTGGTCAAATATGGTCTCAATAGTTTTTAAAATCTTATTAATGACCCCTCTAATCCTGCAAGTTTTCAGGAGAAAATCTTGATGAACAATCATGGAATTGCTTTGCCTGGTAATGTCTTGTTTATTGACAGTATCCCCAGCTGAGCTCTCTTGGTTAATACATTTTCTCTGGCACTGCTCTGGGTTTTTTTGTTTGTTTGTTTTTGTGGTTTGTTTTAAACCTGAAATGCTTATCAATAGGTTGCAGGGTTAGGAAAATGGCATGTTATGTAGCATTTTCCCAAGGAGTATTTAGAGAATACCAAATATAAGAACATATTACCATTGTGATCTCCGTACAGGAATTTGCTTTATTGACACTGGTGTGTAGGTTCCAGAGACTCTAGTTGACATTCTTTTGCATCCTGATCAGAAACCCTGACTTTCTGGTCCTTAGCAGAGAATACATCCCTTGATGACTTGTGGGTGCTCCTAGTGGAGGCAGTGATGTGTGGTCGTGCGAGAAGTCAGAACCTCAGCAGGTCTGTGTTTCCCTCCAGCATAGACCTTTGTCATTTTTAATGATGACAATCCATCAGTCCCCACAGTTCAAAAATGAAGATAAATTGAATTAATATATGTGAGTTAAATGACTCATTGATATAATTATACTGTGAGGATTTCTTCAGTGTAACCTAACACGTTTAGTGGTGTTAATTGTAACGGCTTTGCATGGGAGCATTTAATTTCATAAGCAAACAGAATAATTTATTAAATCTCAAAAAGCTATTTCAAGGCCTAGATGTAGAGAGAAAGAGTGTGTATTTAACTTGCTGTTGACTGTGGTCTGAGTATGCTTTGCTTCATCAAATTGGAAATGGCTAAGATTTTTTTTTTTTCTAATTTCAACTTTTATTGGTGCATCCTCATATGTATGTGCCCAAGTCAATAGTGAATTGAAATGAAAGTGGGAAATGGGTACCATCCAGTAAATCTTAATAAGTTATTGAAAATTGAAGAGCACTGAATAATAAAACAGTTCTAATTGCAGTTAAAACTGTATTGGCGGCAGATATGCCTGAACAAGGATGATAAAACAGCCGAGNTTTTTTTTTTTTCTAATTTCAACTTTTATTGGTGCATCCTCATATGTATGTGCCCAAGTCAATAGTGAATTGAAATGAAAGTGGGAAATGGGTACCATCCAGTAAATCTTAATAAGTTATTGAAAATTGAAGAGCACTGAATAATAAAACAGTTCTAATTGCAGTTAAAACTGTATTGGCGGCAGATATGCCTGAACAAGGATGATAAAACAGCCGAGGAAGAGCATTGGATGGCAGAATCGAAGAAGGGTAATAGATTAAATGCAAAACTCAATTCAAATATTTTGTGAAATGCAGGCATGCTGTGTAAACCTATTTTTTGCTGAAAAGCATGTTTTCTCTCATGTCAGGAACGATCACAGGAATCCTTTTAATATTCATTTAAATAGTTTTTAATTGGCTTCAGAGAGTTTAAAGTTCAGCATGAAGGTGAGATCTAAGCTTCCTAATTAGATCGAATGCTGTTTGACTCAAAGAGCAGACTTGATAATTAAAGAATTTCATACCAAATATACATTCGGGAAACATTCTTTTCACATCATTGAGGTAAAAATGGTTTTCCTGAAATTCTTCCTATTCTTTTTCCAAGAGAAATATCTCTTACGGAAGGATTATAAAACCTCACGTCACTTGTTAGAAAAGGACAGTCTGTATTTTGGAGCAAACCTCTCATTTGATTGTCGCATAGCCGACATCCGCTGTTCAGGGCATTCTGATGTATGTATTTTTTTCTGTCCGAGTGGAATTCTGACTTGCCTGGAACATTGTGATGAACACAAGTTGTTGTGTCCTGTGTTTTTCCCCCACTAAGTTGTTTGAAGCTGTTGAAATGGGAGGCTGAGGAGAGGGGGCACTTAAGCAGTGAAGGGTTTTTCTTTGTAAATAATAGATCAAGAGCACTGGATCTGTATCTAATGGAGCTGTGTGCGGCCTCCGTTTCAAGGACAGCGCGCGGTTTTAAAAACCACAACCACCGACCAGCCCGTCCGAAACCTGTGGTCAGTTTTGTGAATGTGTGTGTGTCCGCTTGCCTCTTGCTGGGACTCCCCCTTACCACTCCCCTCCCCCCCCCAATACATGGTTTGCTGTAACGTCATACTTTATTTCATAAAGCTAAAGAAGACCCGAACAGTATTTTATAAAAATGTATATATATATATTCACATGAGAGATCCTTACCAATACCTATCTTCCATAATTATGGAATGATTTAAGGAAGTTTGGTCCCGTTTTACTAACATGTTTGAATGAATCTATTTGACAATGATGTGCTCTGCTAAGAAAATATTGATGTCTATAGCTGACATTAATGCAGAAATTAGTTTATTGTAACAGCAGAAAAATCTAATTCGTTATGTTTGCAAACATATGTTACCTTGATAATTGGATGAAAAATTTGATTTGCCATTTTCTCCCCCATTCCCGTTCCTCTTTTGGAGTTTATAAATTTGTTCTTATATTTGCTGGTTTGAATCTGTATTTGAAAAGCATTGAATACTCTGAGTATTGTTGGGATGTTTCATACAATTCTTAAAAGCTTAATAGGGCTTTGTTCCTCCCAAGCTTGAATTAGTTGTATTTTATCATTTGCAATCTAAATATTATACCTAATTGATATTTCTCCTTGTATTGCAAGAGTACAGGCATGTACCAGTATCTTAAATATTTAGTCTCTATCAAGAGCATCATTGGAAATAGAAAAATGAATATTAGATGTTAAATGTAAAATAGGAGCCTGTATAAATAAAACAGAAAAACAAGAACAGATTAAATTTGGAGATTCCTTTGATTATTTCTGAAAAAGTTGTTTATAAGATTAAGTGGTAGTTACTCTCAATGGAACCAGTTCTTTTTTTAAAAATTGCATCCTACAAATTTGGGCCTATTTTTTTTTTATAAAAGATCATTTCCTTATAAAATAAGTTTCTAAATAATAGAGTTTAAGCTGAACAGTTTAAATATTTTTATTACATACAAAAATGTGTGCTGGAAACTAATGCTTCTAACGCAGCAGCTCCTTGAAAGAAAATCATTAATCTTCTCAAATGTAAGTGTAAAGTTGATCCATTTTAGCCTCTTGTCCATAAATTGTTGATTATTGGTTTTGAAGGAAAGTGCAGTGTGAGTGTGTTTTGAATTTTAACTTTGAAATCATAGATGTACAACATGTTCATGGCAGTCAAATCACAAGCTGAGAGAACCCATTTGAAATAATTTTTTTAAAGTATTCCTGTCATGGCATTATTTATAGGAATGGTAAGTTTCAGATTTTAGGTTTCAGAAAGTTGAGGTTGGCCACACTTTAAATCTACAATTTAACTGCTTTGAAAGAATGGCTTTGCTTGTCTTCAGGGGGAAACAAGTAACTTAGGGAACATCCGTTCTTTTTTTTTTTTTTGCTGTCTTTCATCCCTAAGTATAACAAATTGTTTCTTTTATTAATGTGGTACTTGCACTATCTAGCAGTTCTTAGGGGAAAATAATCAGGAAGATATGCTTTTGCTTCTCAGATGCTACAGCCTGAAATATGTTACTTCATTCCTTGAAGAGATTTTCTTTTTTCTTTCCTCTTTCAACAAATAACAGCTTAACATAATAGAAATTGCAGAAAAGGATACAATGAGAATTTTTTCCCGTCTCGCACAGCATGTTTTGGTTGGCTAGGAGTAGCCAAGGTATTGGAATATGATTGTCCCTATTTAAGGAAAAAAAATTGATATAATTTGTCATCTTACCGGTTCTCGGCATTCTGTGTGGCGCGCGCTTAGTCAGTGCTGGGAAAAACAGCGGTCTGACAGCTAATAGATATCTCTTCCCTCAATTGTTTAGACATTTTTGTCTTTTGTGACACTGAAGAAAAGACAAGGAAGGGAATGGAAGCAACTAAAAAATGTCAAAAGATCAAAAAATCAATGGGCCGAAGGAATGCGATCTGCTTACGGGGTGGAGCTGCTCTTTCTGTTCCCCCAGAAGTCGGTCGCAGTGTCGGGGGGCAGCCACCGGAGTCGGCCGCTGCCGCCTCCCTCCCTGGGAGAGGTGACACAGTGCCGAGCGATGCTTCACAAAGCGGGTGCCTTGGCTCGCTCCCCGCTCCCCCAACCCCTATGAATAAATAATAAAATAAATAAAGCTTTGCTTTCAAGACTCTGAAATCTGAGTTTGGGGTGCCATGCCTCTCCATCCATTTCCAGATTCCCTGGGCTGCAGCCCAGCAGATGGGGTAGAGGATTCACTCATGGGCATTTTAATTTTCAGATCAGGGGAGAACACTTGACATTTTTATTATTTATTTATTTGATTTTGGAGGGAAAAAGTCAATATGAATGAAATGGGTGATGATTAGGTAGGCCACGCCAGGCAGATGAATAATTGTTTTGTCCCTGGCTTAGACTGTTTGGACAAGACTTATGTACATATATCTTGGGGTGGTCAGTGGCAAGGAGTTGAGACTTTATGTGAAAACTTGTTTCTTAGAAAGGAGGAGACTGGGTATGTGGATAGTAAAGATGATTTTAATTTAACAGGGAGAATGTAGTGTTAGTTGCTATCGATAAAAACTTTTGGGTTTTGAACTGTAGACCTTAGTTGCCTTTTTTCTCTCCTTTTAAAAACTTTTCAACCAACTGGTTGTTTGTTGTCTGGTGTGTGTGTGTGTGT
>SJYX01008968.1:0-18323 GCA_006410675.1 Oreotragus oreotragus
TCGATCCCTGGGTCGGGAAGATCTCCTGGAGAAGGAAATAGTAACCCACTCCAGTACTCTTGCCTGGAAAATCCCATGGACAGAGGAGCCTGGTAGGCTACAGTCCAAGGGGTGGGACAAAGAGTCAGACACGACTGAGCAACTTCACTTCATCATCAAAACCAGAACACAATGAACTCAGCTGTTCAACAAATGAACAGCTTAGTCAAGCCAAAATAAATAATCACTGGAATATTCTGAGGCAACAATGATAACCAAGACACATTAAACAAAAAGAAAGGTCATCTTTGACATAAGCACACCAATTAACTGAACTTTTAGTTAATTCACATTTTGATTTCATGGAATAACAGAAGTCAAGATAATCAGACCAGAGGTTGAAAGGGAACTTCGAGGGAAGGCTATAGAGATGTCTCCAACCTTTGGAGATCAGAGGTAAGCCTTGCCCTTTTCAATTACAAAATAAACAGGGCTTCAAAATACTAAATACAAATACCAGGCAGATATATATATATCTGAAATATATATAAAATATGTATTTGTATATATATTAATGGCATGCTGAAAACCTACCAGGATTTGTAATCGTGAGTAAACCAAAACCCTCCTGCAACTCGAAGGCACCTGAAGGTCTGCACACCATGGGTCTCACACTCCACTGCTCAGTTGCTCAGAAGAGCTAAAACAAGCCCCTCCAAGAGTCCCATTCTGTCCACATTCCCTGAGTGCCTGCCATGTGCCAGGCATCTTACCAGGCTCTGGGGAAGAGCTCAGGCTATTTATCACCACAGATCTGGGTTTCTCTTACTTTTCCACAAATTAGCAGGACACACGATGGCTATATCATTCTTACTATAAACTCCACTTTCCAAAAGTTGTCAACAGTTCAGAGGGATTCACTTTGCAGACCATGTTCTTACAAAGCTAACACACTGTACTTGTACATTTCAAAGAGTCAATTATTTGACCAAATATAAACATAATAGTGAATAAATTCACATTCCACAAAAAACAATGAGGGTGAGAGCTAATCGTTACTTTTTGGTTTTGGTACCTGGGCTTCACTATCATGGCAAAACACTAAAACGAAGCTATTTTTATCCCAGAACTGCAGGAACGTTCACAGGGAACTCCTGGCCCATAACCTGCTGTCAGTAACAGAAAACAGAAGCAGCTTAACCCTGAAAAGCTTCCTTCTTTCCCCTGAGATTAGTAGTATGAAATTAACAATTAACTCTTAAGACTAACAAAAAGGAGACTACATAATGTTAATAATATATGCAACATATGAAGTGAAACTAAATATTCAAGTAGATGAAGAATATACTTAATGGTTCAAGAAAAGACTAAAATAAAACATGCCAGTTACACAGACACCAGATAATCAGATCAAGATGAGTTAATATGCTAAGTTTTCAATACACATCAACAAGAAACAAATCCAGATGGAGGTCCACTGTTGCATTATTAGAAATAGTTTAAAATATTCCCAACTGAAAATGCAAAGGCCTAAGTCTAATCCCTGATCTATCATGAAATAGATGAGAGAATCCAGGCAAGCCATTTTGCCTTTCATCCGAGAGAGGCTGGACTGGAGAGAAACTATTATCACTGTGACCTACTGTCCTTCCCAGCTTTAAAGTAAGATCTATGAAATGAAAACACAAAGCTACAACATTACCATGTTATTGTAATCAGATGGGTCATACGTGCGCTGTTTAAAAATCTTCCAGTGTTTCATAAATTCTTCACTTATCTCATAGATCTGTCCATTTAAAATTGCTCCCTTGGTACCGCCAAATTCAAGCCTTTCCAGCTTTTCAAATTCCAATATGGTGACAAATATATCCTTTGAAAAAACACAGTAAAGATCTTTCCACCCTCTTGAGTAGGAAAACAACATTTTAAAGATTCAAAGAAAGAAATTTTCCAGCATTCAAAATTGGAAGAGACATTTACATGATGGAAAATGTTATTATGATTTAAATCAACAAAGTAACTGCCTACCTTTAAAATTATACTCCCATTTTCACATGGACTGAAAATTATTGAGCAGTATAGGTGACATCTAACTTAACCACAGCTAAACATTTAACTGTCTCATTTCACTTCCTTCTGATCCTAAGTCAGATGCCCAGGCATGATCCACCAACACTATGGTGAATGGGCTGTTAAGAAAGCGTGGTGCAAGTATCCCAGTGTTATGCATTTGGCACTCAGACTTTAAGAGTCATTCAGAAGGACTTCTCCGGTGGTTCAGGGGTTAAGACTCTGTGCACCCAGTGCAGGGGGCATGGGTTCAATCCCTGGTCAGGGAACTAAGATTCCGCACACTGCATGGTGCAGCCAAAAATTAGAAGGCATCTGGGCTGCTTAAATGATGAGAATTTTCAAAACATAAAACTGTGATTTTGAATGAAATTTGACAAATCTAACAAAAAAGCCCAAACTTGCTAGAAAGAGTTTCATAAAGAAAATAAGGCAGTTCAAACCTTGAAAAAAAAAAATAATTGTAGCCAGTTGGCTCCAGAGAAACTGGTGTTTAAATCTGTTTACATGTATGCATTCATTCAGTGGCTTCCCAGGTGGTGCTAGTGGTAAAGAAGCCTCCTGCCAGCGCAGAAGACTAAGTCACCCTGGTTCGATCCCTGGGTCGAGAAGAGCCTCTGGAGAATGGCATGGCAACCTACTCCAATATCCTTGCCTGGAGAATCCATGGACAGAGGAGCCTATGGACCCTACAGTCCATACGGTTGGAAAGAGCAGGACACAGCTGAAGTGACCTGGCACACAGCAATTCATTCAATGTTGGACTTTTTGGTATTTAAAACATTTATGCAGAGCATATGTTTTCACATTCTTTTCACCTATTTTCATGCATAGCTGTAATATTTTAATAGTAGAGCATATATATTTATATACTAAAAGTTACCATATTATTTAGATGATCAAATGGGTTTTCAGGTGTAGAATCCCAATAAAAACATCAAACATATAAAAGGGAAAAAGGGATTATTTTATAGCTTCCCAATTTACAACCATCTTCTAAGAACTTAGTATGTAGTAGGGCAAGGGTCAGTTCAGATCAGTTGCTCAGTTGTGTCTGACTCTGTGACCACATGGACTGCAGCACGCCAGGCTTCCCTGTCCATCACCAACTCCCGGAGTTTGCTCAAACTCATATCCATCGAGTTGGTGATGCCATCCAACCATCTCATTCTCTGTCATCCCCTTCTCTTCCTGCCTTGAAACTTTCCCAGCATCAGGGGCTTTTCCAATGAGTCAATTCTTCACATCAGGTGGCCAAAGTATCAGAGTTTCATCTTCAGCATCAGTCCTTCCAATGAATATTGACTTATTTCCTTTAGGATTGACTGGTTTGATCACAAGGATCACAAAGGTCACTGATACCTAAAGATTAATGAAGTTTCGAAAAAAGAAACCAAAGCTCTGTAACTAAAACTTTTACTGTATCTTGACAACACTGGCCTTGTAAGCTCCTCATGAAAATCACCAAGGAAGCAAACTTCTCACCTCCTACTCAAATAGAATAAATAATCTGTTCCCTGAATCATATTATAAGGCTTTTGAATTAACCTACAATATAAATCAATTAGAAGCCAATAAGTAATTACCTCTATTTTCATGAAACGATCAAGAAATTTGTCAAATCTATGAAACACCAGATAAGACTGGAAATCCCATGGTTTCATTTCCTTATTTCCCATAAAATAGCTTGCCAATCCTCTTCTATAGTTGAAGAAACAATTTTTGAAAGTCTTTAAGATGTTAATGGTCACTTGAACCTTTTCCAGACAGTCTTCAATTTCCCCTTTCAAGAGATCTTCAGGTGAAAGGTAAGCTATTGCCTAGAAATCAAAGAAAGAATGATAAGAAAATATTTTAATAGTTTTCCTGAAAATGTTCATTTCAATGAAGTGTTTTATTTTTCAGTGAGTGAAGTGAAATCGCCCAGTCGTGTCCGACTCTTTGCGACCCCATGGACTATAGCCTACCAGTCTCCTCAGTCCATAGGATTTTCCCGGCAAGAGTACTGGAGTGGGTTGCCATTTCCTTCTCCAGGGGATCTTCCCGACCCAGGGATCGAACCTGGGTCTCCTGCATTGCAGGCAGACACTTTACCGTCTGAGCCACCAGGGATTTTCAAATAACAATGTCTAGAATTGGGCCAGCGATGCTGTGAAACAGAAGACACAAATTCTAGAAATTCAGGTAACTAGGTTTTAATGACACACATGTATACATTAAAGAAATCTACAGAAGATGCTATAATTACTGGAATCAAACATTCAACCATGACTGTTTTTGCTAAGCTTCAAAGATAAAACAATGTGTAAACAGAATTTGCATGGCTATTTGAGGCAGCAAATACTTTGTACAATTTTTTTTTCATATAAAGAAATGTAGCGGCCAAGAGGGGAAACCTATGAGATCATGTATTTAAAAAATATGGTCATGTTACCTGGCAGCACAGGGTCACTTGCAAAGGTGAGGAAGAGCTGACCGAGGTGATTATACCACCGGCAATTCTTTTAGGTTCACAAACTTCTCTCCTGGGAGCTCATTACAGGACATAAAATCTAGCTAAGATAAGCAACTTGAACTGATTTTGAATAGTTGGAATGCAAAGGTGAGAACGATTAAAGAGAAACCAGCAGATTCATGTAGCAGCTCTCATAGTACCATCATTCAGTTCTTCCCTTTCCCCTATTTGTTATGAATCTTCACAATTTCCCTGTTTAGGGACCTCAAGAACCTATAAACTCTAATCCTGATGCATCTTCACCTCATATAAATTAAAGGTGAAACTGCATGCCTTTAATTCTACAGTTGTTTAGAAAGCTGTAACAGATCTCAATAGAGAATGTAATAAAAGCCATTAGGTTCAACACAGTCAACTGAGGGAATGATTTCTAAATGCAGATGTATTCTCCTCCTCCTCCCATAAATGGCTACAGTTTTACATGCAGTGGCTACAGTTTTACCAGAAATATAGACTCTGAGACATAAATGTGTAAAGTGGTAAGAATATCATTTACTTGGTGTCTAAAAAGCCTACTACTAATTCCTTCAACTCTGGCTAAATTCCCAATCTATACTCATTTCTCACTCAGGCTGGATGGAAAATTAACCTCTCCCTAAAGGTTGCTAAATATCACACAGAACAGGGATGAGAACTCCCAGGAATCCCTCAGTAATCTGTTTTCTTAGAGTCTTCACATTGGTATGGATTAGGGATTCCATCAGAGAAGGCAATGGCACCCCACTCCAGCACTCTTGCCTGGAAAATCCCATGGATGGAGGAGCCTAGTAGGCTGCAGTCCATGGGGTCACTAAGAGTCGGCCACGACTAAGCGACTTCACTTTCACTTTCCCCTTTCATGCATTGGAGAAGGAAATGGCAACCCACTCCAGTGTTCTTGCCTGGAGAATCCCAGGGACGGGGAAGCCTGGTGGGCTGCTGTCTATGGGGTCGCACAGAGTCGGACACAACTGAAGAGATGCAGCATCAATAGCAGGTCCCATGTCCAAAGCTTTATAAAATAAAAAATGACTAACCAATTTATCAATAAGCCAATCAATTAATGAATTTATCAATGATAGCATTTTTTAAATTTAATTTTTATTTTACATTGGAGTATTGTTGCTTTACAATGTTGTATTAGTTTGATGCCTGTCTCCCAGCTTTTTCATCTTATTTATGTGATTTTATGGACTCTTGTTTAATTCTACCATCCCTTTTCCAAGCTCGACCTTGCAGACTTAAACTCTTTGTCATCTAGGATCTTGTGAATAAGAATATCCCCAAGAGAGACACTAAACAAGCTGTAGAACAGAGTGGAGGGCCTAGAGTGGTAATGACTCACAACGAACAAGGAGCAGAGTTTGGTAACCATGGAAGAAAAGCAAGGCATTGAAATAAGACACCATTACTGTGCCATTATCCAAGGTGGTCAGATGATGCCTTTTATATGCCTGGCCTAAATGACTATGTTAACAGTCACTGTTAGAAAACAAGTAAAGAGAAACACATTTGCTTTTACAGTAACAAAGGATTTCTGGCCGTGCCTGGAATGCCTAGAAAGATCAGGCAGACAAGGAAAATGAGTGAAGCAGATCAGGAACAACAGTGGGATGGTGGAGACCAAGGCCACCTGAACAGCACGTGGCCCATCTAAAGGCGGTAGCTGAAGCTCTAGCAGCTGACTGTGCCAATGGGGATGGAGGAACCAACGGAGCAAGACCTCACTTTTCAGTGGAGGCCAGAATGCTGGAATTTAAATAAGACCTAATTAATTTAAGCATTAGCAGCATTTTTAATAAAAAATTTCAAAATACTATGCAAAATAAAAACACTGCATTGATCCATTGGCCAAACACAGTCAACAGAATGCCAGCTTATGGGTTCAAGGGTTCCAATGTCTCATAAACACACTGAAATCTACAGATTCACAGAAATAAAGTACGTAAAAACTACGTAAGGAAATTATAAAAAGACACAGAAAATGTGTAACTATACAAACTGTGCAAAGTACAAAATTAAAAGAACAACATGGTATAATTCTATTCTATACCCACAAATCACAGTAAAATTTTAAAAAGTGGTAATACTAAAAGCTGGTGAATTACAGTAAAACTTGTTACATGTAATACCAATGCACTTAACATAAACCTTTTAAAATAATTTGTATATATCAAATTTTGTTCAAGAGTCATGAAAAGATCATACCCCTTAATCAATATCATGAATTTATATTAAGCAGATTATCCAAGTTAAGGAAAAAGGATTTTTGTATAAAGTTGTTGTCTACATACTGTTTATAATACAAGTGGCTGGAAGCAATCTACATATCCAACAAAAATAAACTAACTTTTCAAAAAGATAGTTAAAAAAAAATTATATGATAAAATGTATTAATAAGTTTTAGAGGAAGGAAAATTCTTTCAATGCTGAATTTGAGAGGGATGGAATTATAGGACTACTTCCATTATTACAAATGTCATACAATATTTTACAGATATCACTGCTGCTGCTACTAAGTCGCTTCAGTCATGTCCGACTCTGTGCAACCCCAAAGACGGCAGCCTACCAAGCTCCTGTGTCCCTGGGATTCTCCAGGCAAGAACACTGGAGTGGGTTGCCATTTCCTTCTCCAGTGCATGAGAGTGAAAAGTGAAAGTGAAGTCGCTTAGTCATGTTCAGTTCTTCGTGACCCCACGGACTGCTGCCCACCAGGCTCCTCCGTTCGTGGGATTTTCCAGGCAAGAGAACCAAAATGCAAAATAAATATATAAACTTAACAGATAAAATCCAGATGTCATAATCTCCTCAAAAGTCCCTACACATAATAGGTCTGAGGTTTGTGAAGCCTGGTTTGAACTGCCTCACAACATCCATGGGAAGAAGGCTCGGTCAGATATGCCGTGACCAGGCCTGGCTGCCCTAGGTGGGGACAGCGGGAGGTCAGTTACCCCCAGACAAGCTGGGTCTCTGACCAGACCAGGGGCTTGAACAGGTGGCCTGGGTCACGGCCCCATGTTTTATAGATATCACTAGTATACCACACGTTACATAGTAATTAGAAACAAAAACTTATTTTAAACTATGGAGCATAACAGAATGGGTAAGAGCTCTTTCTTACAAGCTGGATGACCTTGGACATGCTATTTATCCTTTCTGGACTTTGGGTGTCTTTTTTTTTTTTTTAATATAAGCTGGATCTACTAATAAATAGTACCTATATCATAGTGCCGCTAAAGATTAAATTCATAGATTTTTGTAAAGGGGCTTAGAAGAATTCTGGCAAATAAACTATACGGTGCATGCTGGGGCTTTCCAGGCGGTACAGTAGTAAAGAATCCACCTGCCAATGCGAGAGACACAGGTTTGACTCCTAGGGTTGGGAGGCTCCCCTGGCAGAGAAAATGGCAACCCATTCCAGTATTCTCGCCTGGGAAATCCCGCGGACAGAGGAGCCTAGTGGGCTACAGTCCATGGGGTTGCAGAAAGTCGCACACGGCTAACTGGCCAAGCCCACAGACACTGTGCGTTAAAAAGGCATTAAAAATCAACTGGACAACAAACAACTGGAGGTGGTGATGGGTGCTGTGGAGTTTAGCTCTTCAGAGAACCCGGGTATGAAAGTTTACTCATTGCCCATTTTTGATTCCTTCCATGTTGGGACAGATTTACTACAAAGTCTACTTGGAGAATCTAGGAAGTTGGGTCAACTAAACCTTTGGACATAAGCCAGAAATAGTAACTAAGTAACAAGGAGAGCAAGGTTATTTCCTCAGGAGTTTGGCAAACTTTGACCATGGACACTGACCAGGGGCCAGGGATAATAGGTTAACAGGTTTACAGGTAACCAGGGCTCTTTGCAAGCCATCTGTAAAAATGAATGACAATCTTTGAGCTTTCTACACTAACAGTGGAGAAGGCAATGGCACCCCACTCCAGTACTCTTGCCTGGAAAATCCTATGGACGGAGGAGCCTGGTAGGCTGCAGTCCATGGGGTCGCTAAGAGTCAGATAGGACTGAGCAACTTCACTTTCACTTTTCCCTTTCATGCATTGGAGAAAGAAATGGCAACCCACTCCAGTGTTCTTGCCTGGAGAATCCCAGGGACGGGGGAGCCTGGTAGGCTGCCGTCTATGGGGTCACACAGAATCAGACATGACTGAAGTGATTTAGCAGCACGCTAACAGGGCTTTGCAGTAAAAGTGTGGGTCATTCTCAAAATGAGATGAGGATCCTCAAAAGGGGTTTGGGAAAAGCTGTGGTCACAGTTGTTAAAACTGCAGTAGGGATCAAAGCCTTTCATGTGAGATATGTCCATTAGGGCCCAGTGTGCTGACTTAACAAATGGGCAAAACTGAATTTGCACAACAGAGAAACAGAAACAGAATGAAGCCAGAGGAGACACTAAAATATAGCAAGGAATTGATCTGTTATCTCCAATCAAGAGCTGCAACTAGTTTGTAAGTCAACAGTTTGGAACTTTTACTGATTTCTAATAAATATTGCACTGAGCATTTCATTTAGGTTCTCTCCTTTGATCCTTACAACAGCTCATGAACTAAGCACTGAGGCTCAAAAAAGTGATTTAACTCCACTGTGTGCTGTCATGTCTGACTCTTCTGCGACCCCATGGACTATAGCCTGCCAGACTCCTCTGTCCCTGGAATTCTCCAGACAAGAAAACTGGAATGGGTAGCATTCCCTTCTCCTCTAAAACGGTTCAATTAGATTTGAATCTTGGTTGGTCTGAGTCCAAAGAACTTTGCATATATTCTGTCTCGTCAGAAGCAGAGAGAAGAACACACACACCCACACCCTTACCTCAATCTTATACTCCCCAAACTCTAAACTGCAGGTCAGAAGACCTGTACTTTAATTTGTCCCCCTAAATTCTCAAGGAAATTGAGCAAATGCTATCTATCAAGTTTCAATTAATTCATCTGAAAAAGTATCAGGGATTGGAATGGAACCCAGTTACCCAGCCAGTTTCTCCTACAACATCCTTCTCTTGAATGCTTAGGACGGCAAAGTGCTGGGGCCTGGGGCAGCAGAACTCTGAGTTGCTTGCCTTGACTATGAGCAGATTTTCAGGATTCCCCATTTCCTCCAATTTACCCCACTGTGCAAAAAAATTTTTTATTTTTCAATATGAGTCATGAGGTGAGAAGCATTAGACGAGACTGGGGATTTACTTAGGTCAGTCATAGTTGTCCACCCTTCCCTGAGCCAGTGATCCAGATCTGTCTAAAATATCCTACCTTCCTGGCCACAGAATCGCTCCAGGAGAGAAAATAAAATGCTTTCAGTTCAGCTCAGTCGCTCTGTCTTGCCTGACTCTTTGCGACCCCGTGGACTGCAGCATGCCAGGATTCCCTGTCCATCATAAAACCCATTGGTCCGGAACTAAAAACAAAGTCAGTCTCTTTCCAGGGAAGTTCTAGTAGCAGAATGTCCCTCTAGTGCTACCGAAAGCCACCTTGTTTACATGTGATGAGAGGCTAAGAATCGAGTCAGTCAGACCCACACGAGCAAAGTGGGGCTTGGAAATCGTCGTCTGCCTCTCCTGGAGAATGCCTGTCCCCACGTCTCTGCACACTGAGGCTTTCCAGTTGACGTGAGCTTAGGCCCTTCTTTCTCTCCCAGTTTGCCCGTTACAGGTAGAAGTGATGCGACTCTCGTAAGAGGCGGTCTTAGCAACACAAAGGCTAAGCCACAGGCACAGATTCTGATTCTCTGGCATCCATTTCACAAAAACCCCTTAGGGGTTCAGACCCACACCCCGATATAGACCCTGCTATGGACTGAACTGTGCTATACCCTCTGAAACAGTGCCTGTGTTGGAGTGCTAACCACCAGTGTGACTACCCAGAGACGAGTCTTTAGCAAGTAATTCAGGTTAAATGAGGACAGGAGGGTGGACCCCGATCTGATAGGACTGTGGTTTTGTAAGAGGAGGAGGAAGATCTTTCTCTCCACCACATGAGGACACAGAGAGAAGGCAGCTATCTGCAAGCCAGAAAGAACACTGGCCAGAATACACCAATGCAGGAATCTGGACTGGTCTCCCAGTCTCCAAAACTCTAAGAAAGCAATTTCTGAAAATAAAGCCACCCAACCTGTGGAATTCTATTAGAGCAACTCAAGCAGGCTTACACACACACAGACACAGACACATGCACCCTTGGAGAATCACTAGATGATACACCCTTCTAGTATCTTTTAGCCCTGAAATTATGAAATGCTCTCTGATATTATGGACACAGAAGGAATTAAAACTTACCACTGGGTAAGGAAGCAGTCTAATTCTTTAAAGTACTTTGTAATGTAAGTAAAGAGTAGAGAAACAATTATAAGCAAGAGATTTTTAAAGATCACCCATGAATCAAAAATTTTTTAAATTCGACTACTATTTTTTTAATTTGACTACTATTTTTTTAATTTGACTACTATTTTTTTAATTTGACTACTATTTTTTTTATTCGACTACTTTTTTGAGGATCATTCTTGCTTCTACCCGGTTCTCTATTTTCCAAAAGTCTTCTCTCAGCCTGCGTTTCCATGGAAACCAAAAGGAAAGATACAAAGAAAGTAACTACACACGTGCGCCTTGTATTAGAAGCTACCTTAAATCTCTGAAGAAAAGTAGGGTATTAAACAGAATCCAGGAACACCCTGTCTTGTGGTTGCATTCAAGTTAATTCTAGTGCTCCTTTGCCATTTAGGATAAAAAATCACCTGGCCTTTGTTACCATAAAAGTCCTCTCTGAAAAAAGAGGGAAAAGTGATCTCTAACTGGATTTATTCATTCCTCATTGATTTTATAAAACTTGAAAAGCGAAAGCAATAGTTTTGCTCAGTTGTGTTGGACTCTTTGTAACCCCATGGACTATAGCCCGCCAGGCTCCTCTGTCCATGGAATTCTCCAGGTAAGAACACTGGAGTGGGTTGCCATTCCCTTCTCCAAGGGATCTTCCCAACCCAAGGATCAAATCTGGGTCTCCTGCGTTGCAGGCAGATTCTTTACTGCTGAGCCTCCAGAGAAACCCCAAATAAAACCTACCACATGGCAATAACTCTCACTGACTCTTTTTTCATGCTACATACCTGGTCAATGAAGAGATTACAAAACTCTTGCAATAAAACTATAACCCGAGCAGGGGTATTATAAAACTTGGAATGACTCCAGATCAGACAGATGGTATGAAATAACGGGGCAATTAATACACCAGTCTGTGGGAATTCCGTCTCCTGCAGACACTGAATGTGTCTCCTCAGGGGTCTCAGGTAAATTTCCACATCTTGGGCTTCGAGCAGAGCTGAAAGGAAACCATCATTACTGTGAGGCAGTCTTTTCTATCTAAATTTGCTTCACAAGTTCAAGACAACAATGCAAAACAACACAGTTATACTTAAATGTTGCCTCTTTTTAGATTATTTATCCTACAATTGACACATGACAGGTTAGGAAAAGCTTCACATATTGTCTGGCTGTAAGAAACCTTCAAAAGAGCCGGGCCATATTCACCCTTACAGTACAAGTAAATTGTGACTGAAAACTCACAAGCTTCATCAGCAGAATGTTAATTCCTCCTAGGTACTTGCTACCAGCACAATTTAATCATTTATTGTTTCATTCTTCTATCCTATGAGAGTAACTTAATACAATGACTGAAAAATTTTCTACTACATTATTATTCAAAATGTAACTAGTGAAACTTTTAAGCATGGGTGAAGAAAATATTTTGGACATAGATGGAGGCAATAGTTACGGGATACTGTCAATACACTAAATGCCACTGAACTGCACTCTTTAAAATTTTATGTTATGTGAATTTTACCTCAAGTTTAAGCATATCATATTGATGTTTGGTAGAAATGAACACAACACTGTAAAGCAATTATCCTTCAATTAAAAATAAAGAAAATTTTAAAAATTGTTAAGCATGGTAGGAATAAGGTATATTTTTTAAAGCTATATTAAAAAATTTAAATAGTTAACTATTACTAATTACTGCTTCATCTAATTCAAATTTTCTCTTAAAACTGGCCCTTTTGATGGCCCTAAATAGATTTCCTTCAGACTCCATTTTACTCCTGAGGCTACAAATACTTTTGCTTAACTGAAAGGGATCTCCTATGAAAGCAGGATATGAAGGAAACTAAATTGTTTTCTTGTATATCCCAAAATATTCTGTTAGAGATTAAAAACAAAATAACCTGCTACACTTTTTTTTTTTTTAGCTGTTGAAATCAGATTATCTACCCACCCACAGTACGCTACTTGACAAGTAACTCATATATCTGTCCACCTAATAATAAAGACCTGGGAAGAAAGAGAGGGTCCAAGAACCATTTTTATCCCAGATGCACTCATGTTCTGAAATGAGTATGTTTTCAATATTAATTTCAAAATCAAATAACTGCATGTAATAGGTAAAGTGCCCTTAAAATGTGATAAGCCTGTCTAGTGACTTTACAGAGTCTCTAGTAAGTCTTTGGGAGGGCCTTCTAACTCTAACAATGGCTTTGGGCCACGTGCTCCACTCAAAGTGTTTTTTCCCCTGAATCTCTAGGCTGTATGCTCATCTAAGAATCCCTGGGATTTATTCCTGCAGACCTTGTATCCAAAGAAAATGTTAAATCTTACTAACAGAAAAAAACACAAACAGCTTTATGTGTGGAGGGTACACTTACTGTGTGCCTAGTACTTTGTACTTGTTGTTTAGTTGATAAGTCATGTCAGACTCTTTAGTGGCCCCATGGACTGTGGCCCACCCAGGCTCCTCTGTCCATGGGATTTCACAGGCAGGAATACTGGATTGCCATATCCTTTCCCGGGAGATCTTCCCAACCCAGGAATCGAACCCATGTCCCCTGCATTTCCTGCATTGGCAGGCGGACACTTTACCACTGAGCCACCAAGGAAGCCTGGTACTTTGTACATTATATAGTAAATCTTCAATTCACTGGTTCTCAGCAGGGGGAGGTCTTCCCCACTGAGGTCATCTAGCAATGTCTTAAGTTTTTTTTTGTCATAATGGGCATGGGGATAGTGGGTAGACTCCAGCAATGCTGCTAAATATGTTGCGATGCATAGGGCGGTTCCCCACAACCGAGAATTATCCCACCCAAAGTGTCAGTGGTGACAAGGTTGCAAAACAGTGCTTCAAACTTTGTAACAATTTGCAAAGTTTTAATGTACCAATTTGGCCAATGGAAACCAGAGACTCAGCAAAAGGATGTACTGAGTAGATCTGGGGCAGAAACTCAGATCTAATTGCCTCTGTTTGAAAAGAGGCCTTAAGACAACAGTTTATGGAGAAAAGTCTCAAGAGTTAGCATAACTTTCTCAAAGTAAATTTTAAGTATTTTCTAAGCTTCCATGTACATTAAAAATTAAAAAATAATTTTCTATTGTCAGAAACAAAAACAGGAGTTCCCTGGTGGTCTGGAGGTTAGGACTCTGTGCTGTCACTGCCGGGGGTCCGGGTTCAGTCTCTGGTCTGGGAACTAACATCCCACAAGCTGTGCACATAGCCCAAAAAAGCTGGGCCATGCTGTCTTACAGTTTTATCATTTAAAACTTTAGAGTCATGGATCATACCCATATTTGCTTACACATGCCTAAAGAAACATGAACAGAAATCAAAAAACTATGGCAGGGGTTACTCCTGGTTGAGACTGAAACTGGATACTGAAAAGATAAGGAGAATTTGCACTATTTTAAATTATAAATACCATCTTATAATTTCTGGCTTCAAACAATGTTCATGCATTATCTGTTGGAAATTCAACAAACAAACCCTCCTCTGTGTTAAATCTTCAATGATGATTTTGCATTTCTAGGAGTTAAATAAACGGTGGAACTTAAGCAAATTCTGAGATTCTACTGGGGAATAACTGGACTAATTGCAGCCCAACTGTTGATTAGAAAATCTCCATGCTGGGCATTCAATGACTTCCTGATAAATACCAAAAGCCTTTTCCCTCCACACAGGCACTCTCACTGCAAGTTCACTCGAGATCCCCTCTAGTAAGTACTTAAATGGTTTACTAATAGCTGAAGAATAAATTGTAGATGATTACGATGGATTTACCATTAGAAGAGTCAAGTGCAATCATTTCAAGAGCATACTAAGGGTAGAAGGAGGCTGAGCAAACAGGCAGGAGTCAGATCAGGAGGGACCACTGATCCAGGGCAAGGAACATGAGTCTTACCGTTGTTCACAGCCGTGAAAACGGTCTTCAATGTTGGAAAATAGCTGCTTTGCTTATTTTTCAGGATCTTAACCATTTTGAGGACAATAGGAGTCTGAAGCTAAATTGAAATATATATACAACCTAGATTAATGACTAAATAAATGCATTCTGCAAAAAATATTTAAATTATATTCCATTAATGCACAATACACAGAGTATTTAATACTCAAAGATGTACCTGGTTTCAAGTTGAAAATAATTTTTAAAACTAACATTTTTTCCTTAAGCTTGTATTTTATTTTACATTTATAGGTCTTTGACTTTTTTAAAAACCTAATTTACATTTTATTATATATGTAAGATAATAAATTTTCATATAAACTCTGTTTCAGAAAAATCTCTAAGAGATAGATGAACAAGTGAATGAATGTCTTGGAGTTTTTAGAACATTAAATTGAATAACTTCTAAGGCAAACATTAGCAGAGGAACCAGTTAGTTCTTCCAAAGTTGCATCTCTCAACTAAGCAAAGCCTACTTCTTTCCCAAATCAATTATATCTACTAGATTAATTAAATCATTAAAACCTTCAACATTTCCCTTGGGAACTACACCTCCTAAGCCACAAAGTGCTTCCAATTACTTACATGCTGTCAAAATAATTTCAAAAAGGCAAATTCACCTTTAATATCCATTAATTAAATTCACCTTTAATACCCATACTATAGAGAATTTTGCAGTAAGAATTGAGTAAGTCATTCAAAGACAGTGTGTTAAATCTTTAAAGTTATTGGAAATCACTGCTTTGGGGCACCAAATTCAACAAGTGACTTTGCTAATTCAATTGACAAGCAATTTCTAGGGCTCTCTACTTACTTGATCATAAATGCATGATAGGTTCTCTCTTCTCATCGTCCAGAAATCCAGTTCAGTTTGAGGATTTGAGTGAAGATCATTTAGCAAAGGCTGCACTGAATCTTTCTCTACGATTTCTTGGATTTGATGTGACCATTTAATAACCACTGATTCAATCACATGGAGTACTCTCCTTTCATTTGGCTCCACTCTGCAATCACTGAAATGATTAATAACACAAAAATGAATCATTTCATCCGACTAAGGACAGGACTTAGTATTTTAATAACTTTTTAATTTTTAAAATATGCTGTCATTACAATAATATTCCTATATTGCTAACATGGGGGTGTTACGGGGGTGTGATATTAAGTAGGTATATCAGCTCTCCATTTTGACATCTTGTGTAAACTGTATCATTACGTACTTGGTCTCTGAATATTTCTGATCCAGGTCAATGTTTCCTGCAATAGTGGGAATTGGTAGAAGAGTTCTTCTCAGCATTTTGCCCCTAAAAATATGCATTTTACTTTTCATGACTTCTATATGATGTTCCATGTCTTGTGAAATAAAGCATGACCAGGATGTATGGTTGTTCTTATTAGATATAATTGGCACTAAAATCTAGAGAAAGAAAAACATTTTAAGAAGCAGAAACATTAATTTACAGACAATGTATTCCTTCAAAGATTTTCTTGTTACACAAGATCGGCAACTAAACCACTCAATTTCAATTTCATAAATGTCCTCCTGTGACATCAAATCTACAGACAGATGACAAAGTCAGTGACCCATTTAGACTTAATCAATTAGATAAATTCTTTCAAAGTAGAAGTACTATACTGCTTGTTCATTCATTTACATATTTATCAAACATTTATGGAGGCTCCCAGTAACTCAGACCCTGTATGAAATAAGCAAAATCATGTCAAGTAAGTAAACTGCTTTGTTAATGCAAAGGGAACACATTGGCAGGTGTACTAATGGAAAAAATCTTCTTCAATCACATGGAGGCAAAAGCAAATTCATCTTGTCCAGCTCTGAGGGACATCCCAGTGGATTAAATTTTGATAGAAAGGTATTTATTAAATCATATGAACCTTTTTTGGAACTCCTTCCACCATTAAGTTGGCAATATCAAGAAACTGTATGTGTGGGAAACCTCCAAAATTATTTTTTGTGCTCCCAAAGCCCAGCAAATGTTAAGTAATTATAGTCTGTTGAGTTAGTGAAGTTAGTCTCTTCTTGCTTCCTCACTCTTCCTTCTCCACACTCTTTTCTAATATGTATTCATTGTAAACATTTTTTTCTGCCACAATCTGTCCAGACTTTCAGCATTAACCGTAAAATTTCCATTAACTAAAATGCTTAGAAAACAGCCTCCCTTTTTAAAGTTGATTTTGAGAACACAATCTTCTAGTTAACTACAAACAAACTGAAAATTCATTTCATTTTCCAGTGGGGATAAAACAAATACTTCCAAACTGTATTATATTTTCCTGCTTTGTACCCACTACTTCTTGAGCTAGGAGATTAGTAAGAAATAGTGTGTCTTTCAGTGGCAACAATCTAAATGTCCATCCACAGATGAATGGATAAAGAAGATGTGTATACACAATGCAATACTACTCAGCCATAAAAAAGAATGAAATAAAGCCATTTGCAACATGAATGGACCGAGAGATTATCACACTAAGTGAATTAAGTCAGAAAGAGGACAAATGCCATATAGTATTACTTATATGTGGAATCCAAAATATAAGGCACATGAACTTATGTATGGAACAGAAATAGACTCCCAGGTAGAGAACAGACTTGTGGTTGCCAAGGAGGAGGGCTGGGGAGGAAGGTACTGGGAGCCGGAGATCAGCAGATGTCAACTAGTACATAAAGGATGCATAAGCAATAAAGTCCTACTGTACAGCACAGGGAGCTACACTCAATATCCTGGGATAAACCATAATGGGAAAGAACATACATATCTGAATCTTGCTCTATGTATCTGAATATATATATATCTGAATTTGCTCTATAGCAGAAAACTAATACAACACTATTAACTATACTTCAATAAAAACAAAATAAAAAAAAAAACTAGTGTGTCGAGCTCTGTGGGTCAGAACTGCCGTGAGAGGCACATTTTCCTGTCATGTGGACAACACAGGAAAAACACCCATCTCTGACTGGGAGGGGGATTAGGGAAGACTCGCCAGGAAAGCCGATACTCAGTTTAAATCTAAAAGATGAACAAGTAGGGCAGGTAGAAACCTGAACACTGATGCAAAATCACTGAAGGCTAAAGGAGTACATTGCTTCTGAGAAAGTTCCAGTCTGGCCTGCCTGAAGCTGGAGCCAGCACCGCTAAGGAGACTGTGAGGAGAGCAGTTGGGGGGGCGGGGGGGAGATGTGTATAAGAGACAGTGACACTGCTGTTACACCCCTGTAAGAAACAGGATGTGCAGTTCTATACTGGAGATGAGGTCTGATTTCCCTGTGGAGACTCCAGAGGAACCCCAAGATCGATGTCAGCACTGGGGAGGAAAACTCAGGTTCCGGCCTCAGCTCCAGACTAAGACTTCGGACCTGGCGCCTACTGGAGAGGAATCCCGAGAGGGCCCTAGACACTCGCATGGAGACTGCCTTTCCAGAGGCCACAGGAGTGGGTTTCTTTTGTCCCCATCGTAACTCGAGAGGGACCTGCCACAACTTGAGAAAAATCAGGAGAT
>SJYX01008968.1:29846-79502 GCA_006410675.1 Oreotragus oreotragus
TCTTCTTTTCACAGCTATTTGTAAGGCCTCCCCAGACAGCCATTTTGATTTTTTGCATTTCTTTTCCATGGGGATGGTCTTGATCACTGTCTCCTGTACAATGTCACGAACCTCATTCCATAGTTCATCAGGCACTCTATCTATCAGATCTAGGCCCTTAAATCTATTTCTCACTTCCACTGTATAATCATAAGGGATTTGATTTAGGTCATACCTGAATGGTCTAGTGGTTTTCCCCACTTTCTTCAATTTAAGTCTGAATTTGGTAATAAGGAGTTCATGATCTGAGCCACAGTCAGCTCCAGGTCTTATTTTTGTTGACTGTATAGAGCTTCTCCATCTTTGGCTGCAAAGAATATAATCAATCTGATTTAGATGTTGACCATCTACACATGATGTCCATGTGTAGAGTCTTCTCTTGTGTTGTTGGAAGAGGGTGTTTGCTATGACCAGTGCATTTTCTTGGCAAAAGTCTATTAGTCTTTGCCCTGCTTCATTCCATATCCCAAGGCCAGATTTGCCTGTTACCCCAGGTGTTTCTTGACTTCCTACTTTTGCATTCCAGTTCCCTATAATGAAAAGGACATCTTTTTCATGTGGTTTTCCACTTGAATTTAATTCAATTCTTTTATTTACAGAATTTCTGTTTTCCTGTGGTAGAGGATGCAAAGGTAGAACGTAGGGATGAGGGGAAAGACTAAGAAAGCATCATACAGTATTTTCAGTAATTTCTAGGCTTTCTTAGCAGCTACTGGGTACCCTAAGGATTGCCCTGGCCAGTACAAAGCAGCCTTAAAGTTTGAAGTCATTATAAAGACTTTCCAGGAGCCTGTGTGCATTCAAGATTCTGATGATACAACTAGAAAAACCTACAGTGGTTATCAGACATCGCAGCTATCTATTCATGGTGAATAGATGGGGAAACAATGGAAACAGTGAGAGACTTTATTTTTTTGGACTCCAAAAATCACTGCAGATGGTGACTGCTGCAATGAAATTAAAAATATCAAGATTCTGATGATACAACTAGAAAAACCTACAGTGGTTATCAGACATCGCAGCTATCTATTCATGGTGAATAGATGGGGAAACAATGGAAACAGTGAGAGACTTTATTTTTTTGGACTCCAAAAATCACTGCAGATGGTGACTGCTGCAATGAAATTAAAAATGATGCTTGCTCCTTGGAAGAAAAGCTATGACCAACCTAGACAGCATTTTAAAAAGCAGAAACATTACTTTGCCAACAAAGGTCCAACTAGTCAAAGCTATGGTTTTTCGAGTAGTCATGTATGTATGTTAGAATTGGACTATAGAGAAAGCTGAGCACTGAAGAACTGGTGCTTTTGAACTGTGGTGTTGGAGAAGACTCTTGAGAGTCCCTTGGACTGGAAGGAGATCCAACCAGTCCACCCTCAAGGAAATCAATCCTGAATATTCATTGGAAGGACTGATGCTGAAGCTGAAACTCCAATACTTTTGTCACCTGATGTGAAGAACTGACTCATTTGAAAAGACCATGATGCTGGGAAAGATTGAAGGTGGGAGAAGGGGCCAACAGAGAATGAGATGGTTGCATGGCATCACCAACTCGATGGACGTGAGTTTGAGCAAGCTCTGGGAGTTGGGAGATGGACAGGGAAGGCTGGCTACAGTCCATGGTGTCACAAAGAGTCAGACATGATTGAGCGACTGAACTGACAGCTCACGTACAAAACAAAAAGAAAAAAAAAAAAGAGTTATTTGATATTTTTAGAGAGACCATAATTACTTTGAGGGTATTCTGAAGAATGCCAGAGTTAAAAGACGTTTTATATTTAGTAAGAAGCATAAATATTCAAATCACAAATCTAATCAGTATTTCTATTAGAACAAAATGTATAAATTGAAGGCAGATATTTTATTTAAATATATTCACTAGTGATTACCACACCTTTTCTCACTGCATCAGTTCTTCAGAGAATTTGTTAAGATCATGGATTTTAATAAGAATAACACTTAAAGAAAGTATTTTAAAAACATTTTGCAAACAAGGTATGTTTTTCCTAAAAATATAGAACAGTATATCTTAGATGTGCAAAATGATCAATTCAATAAAATTCTCTAGGCAGGTTCACCCGTTCTCTTTTCCTATTTTATGTCAAAGTCTACATTACAATTGGACCCAAGAATAAAAATATTTCCAATTACTTATCTAATCGGTGGACACATTTACAGAGACTACCTTTTCCCCTCTTTATATTATTACTTTAAACATATACATTTTATTGAAATATAGTTGACTTACAATGCTTCAGGTGCACAGCAAAGTGATTCAGCTATACAGATACACGTATATTATTTTTGAAAATATTATCCATCATAGGTTATCACAAGACATTGACTCTAGTTCCCTGTGCTATACAGTAAACCTTTGGTGCTTGCTGCATATCTATTTTTAAATTAGAAATCTAGGGTTCTATTCCTACTTAGTCAAACTAGTGGGATCAAAATGTCATAATTTTTTTAGTTAAGCAAAAATTCATGTTTTCTAAAATATATATATATTATACATATATATGTATACAAAAGCTTTTCTACTACACTTGATAAAGGCTTGAGAAATAACATAAAAAAAAAGCAGAGACAGAGAAATTGGACAACATAAACTAAATGGAACGGGAGCACTGAATATTAGAAAAAGTGAAACAAACTAGATAAAAGTAAAAGACTATCACATAGTCCAGTTGTTTTTAAACATGTCTACTCATTAGAAACATATCTGGAACTCTGGAGGAAAAAAGCAATATCTGAGCATTTGTAGTTTTCAAAACATTTCAAGATACTTCTGACATTCATCTGGATTTTAAAAAGTGATTACAGGTTTTTCTATTAGATCCTGGCTTGGGTGATAGTTTGATATTTGGTGATATTTTGATAGTTTGCAGTGCTTCAGTTGGTAAAGAAATCACCTGAAATTCAGGAAACCCAAGTTTGATTCCTGGGTTGGGAAGATCCCCTGGACAAGGGAATGGCAACCCACTTCATCCTTGCCTGGATGAATTCCATGGACAGAGGAGTCTGGTGGACTGCGATAGCCCATAGGGTCACAGAGAGCCAGACACAACTGAGTGACTAACACTTTCGGTAGTATAGAGGTTCTATTATTTTTCTGTTGACCAATCATGAGACAATGGTATTAAGTAATAGTTACCTAATAACAATAGTAAAAGATGTTTATCAGTTTTCACAATCAATAGCCAGACAAAAAACAAAAGATAATCACAACTGCAAGTTATAATGGGAACATGATTAACCATATAAAATAATTATATACAATTTGGGGGGGTTCAAGCAGAAAGATATGACAAGAGGAAGTGCATACATGCACATGTTTTCATCCACCCAGTCAGTCTATGTCTTTTGGTTGGTACATTTAATCCATTTAGATTTAAGGTAACTATGGATATGTGTGATCCTATTACCATTTTCTTAATTATTTTGTATATTTTCTGTAGGTCTTTTCCTTTTCTTGTGTTCCCTGCCTAAAGAAGTTCCTTTAGCATTTGTTGTAACGTTGGTTTGGTGTGCTAAATTCTCTTAACTTTTGCTTGTCTGGAAACCTTTTGATTTCTCCATCAAATCTGAAGGAGAGTCTTGCTGGGTAGAGTATTCTTGGTTGTAGGTTCTTCCCTTTCATCACTTTAAATATATTATGCCATTCCTCTCTGGCCTATAGAGTTTCCATTGAGAAATTGGCTGATAGCCTGATGGGAGTTTCCTTGTATGTTGTCACTTTTCTCTTGTTGCTTTTAATATTTTATCTGTCTTTAATTTTTGTCAGTTTGATTACTGTGTGTCTTGTTGTGCTCCTCCTTGGGTTTATCCCGCCTGGGACTCTCTGTGCTTCCTGGACTTGGTTGAATATTTCCTTTCCCACATTTGGGAAGTTTTCAGGTATTATCTCTTCAAATATTTTCTCAGGTCCTTTCTGTCTTCTCCTTCTGGGACTCCTATAACGCAAATGTTGGTATGCTTAATGTTGTTCCAGAGGTCTCTTAGGCTGTCTTCATTTCATCCTTTTTTCTATATTCTGCTTTGTGGCGGTTATTTCCACCATTCTGTCCTCCAGGTCATTATCTGTTCTTCTGCCTGTTATTCTGTTATGGATTTCTTCTAGCGTATTATTCATCTCTGTTTGTTTGTTCTTTAGTTCTTCTAGGTCTTCAGTAAGCATTTCTTGCATCCTCTCAGTCTTTGCCTCCATTCTTTTCCCATGCTTCTGGGACATCTTCACTATCATTATTCTGAATTCTTTTTCTGGCAGGTTGTCTATCTCCACTTCCTTTTATTGTTTTTCTTGGATTTTGTCTTGTCCCTTCATCTGGGACATAACTTTCTGCTTTTACATCCTAATTAACTTTCTGTGATATGGTTTTTGTTTTAACCACTGTGAGACTGTGCTTCTTGCTTCTTTTGTCTGTCCCCTGATGGATGAGTCTAAGAGGCTTGTGTAAGCTTCTTAATGGGAGGGACTGGTGATGGGAAAAACTAAGTCTTGCTCTAGTGGGCAGAGTCTTGCTCAGTAAAGCTTTAATCCAATTATCTGCTGATGGGTGAGGTCTACTCCCTGCCTGGTAGTTGTTTGGCCTGAGGTGACCCAGCCCTGGGGTCTACAAGTTTTAAGGTAGGATTAATGGTGAATTCCAAGAGGGTTTATACCAAGAGGAACCTTCCAGTGCTCCCTGCCCCCCACCAACCCACACCTCCACAGCAGGCTCTCCAACACTAGCAGGTAGTTCTGATTCAGTCTCTGGGTCACTGCTCCTTTCCTCTGGGTCTTGGTATGTGCAAAGTTTTGTATGTGCCCTCTAAGACTGGAGTCTCTGTTTTCTTCAGTCCTCCGGAAAGCCTACAATCAAATCCCTCTGGCCCTCAAAGCCAGATTCCTTGGGAATTTCCAGTCCTTTTGTTGGGTCCCCAGACTGGGAAGCCTGATGTGGGGTCAGAAGCTTCACAAGAGTATGAGAACTTCTTTGGTATTATTGCTCTCCAGTCTGTAGGTCACCCACCTGGCACGTATGGGATTTGATTCATCATGATGGCACCCCCTCCTACCATCTCACTGTGGCTTCTTCTTTGTCTTTGGATGTGGGGTAACTTTTTTGTCTGTGTGAGTTCCACCATCCTCCCGTCAATCATTGTTCAACAGCTAGTTGCAATCCTGGTGCTCTCACAGGAAGAGATGAGTGCACGTCCTTCTACTCTGCCAACTTGAACCAGAAGCCCCTCTTTTGTTTTATTAGCTTGTCTGATAAATTTTTTTAAGCATACATGACCTACAATACTATGTTAGTTCTGTGTGTACAACACACTGATTTGATATTTCTATATGTAAAAAATGATCAGTGCTTACAAAGATTTTTAATACAAAATGATGTCCCCAGTACAATTGGTATTACCAACTGTAATTGGTAATTATGATTAGTACCAATATTGGTATTACCAATACCAATACAAATTGGTGTTTTGAAAAACAAAACAGGAAAATAAATGAAAACCTGAAGCTCCTTCCATAGGACCCACAACCCTGTACTAATCGTGATTTACTCCATAAAGATGAGAATTAAA
The DNA here is from genome assembly GCA_006410675.1 of Oreotragus oreotragus. Lineage (NCBI taxonomy): Eukaryota > Metazoa > Chordata > Mammalia > Artiodactyla > Bovidae > Oreotragus > Oreotragus oreotragus. The sequence goes on from SJYX01008968.1 coordinate 35,457, forward strand.
GGTTATATATCATCATCAGAATAGGGCTTAATTTTCTAACAATACTATCTTTCTATATAATTATAGAAAGTGAGAGGAAGCAACTCTAATACAAAACCACAGTAACTTATAAACTTGATTCTGACTTATAAACTGTAATTAGAAATACTATATATTAATATGCTTCATCAAACATGCACACACATACTCACCACACATACCTATAAAAATCTGATAAAGAATAAGCTAACATAAAAGCTTTAAAGACATAAAAAAGTTAAAATTGTAACTATTTACAGTATCGTTGAATTGCACTGGAATCGTTATTCAGTTAGCTTCCTCTTTGCCTTTATACTGTTCTCTTCAACAGTGGTTTTTCAGACTTGTTATGGTACCCAGACACTTCAAAGCCATGTTGCCCTTTACACCACACCATGAATCACTGATGTGTTTAATTTCAACATAAAATTATACAAGCTAGCAACGATTTTGCCAGCAGAAAATATAACTTTATTATGGCTTCCACATCTCAAAAATAATACTACCATCAATAAAATATTTATTAAACCACATTTCATAGCAAGATAATAAATAACACAATTTGAGCCAAGCTCATCATCTAGAAAGACATGATTCAGAGATGAATGAGTATATGAGACAACTGCTCAAGCTCAACTCCCTCCCCTTAACCTGTAATTTGCTTTTGTCTCATCTCAGCTCCCAGGGTCTGACTTCTTGGCTCTCTGACTCCAACTCGAGAGTTGTTTGTCTTAACCTGGTCCAGCATGATCTGAGCCTTGGCTCTTTCCCATACATGTGGGTTTACTGCACTCCCATCTCTGCAAGTGCTGGCCAGCCCATCTTAGGAGCCGGGGAAGGGGATCTTGAGAAATCCAACCAAGGAAGAGACTCAGGGAGGCAAGGTTACTACAGAAAAGAGGAACAGCACCCGTTCGCCTGAACCTGAACAGCACCCTTTTGGTTAACACAGTGAGTGGCAAATGTACTAATCGATTGGAAAAAGTTGCTCTATAGATTAGCTTGGGAATGAAAGGGGCAAGTCAGAGTTAAGAACAGGATCTGTAGCCCAGTTAAGGTAGTAAAAAAATGCATGAGGTGCTGGAAGTGGAGGGCAGAAGCTAGTGGAGGGGCCTCTGAGCCTTGAAAGGAATGATGTCATTTTGGACAATTTATTTATGTCTTATTCTACAAAGAATTTGAAGAGTTAAGTGAGAGTAGTTTAGAGCTCATTAATGTAGAGCACCTTATTCTTTTCTGAACCAAGTCTGACAGGAAGTTGTCTAGGATAAGAAAAGTTTTGGACACCAAATGCACTATTTTCTGTTTATGGCCCCAACTTAATAGGGAGCTGAAAACATAGTACTGTTTGCCCTGTAAGTTCAGGTTCATTTTATTTTAGTGTATCTCTTTTTTGTTATATTTTTAATTGGAGGATAACTGCTTTTTAATATTGTATTGGTTTCTGCTGTATATCAACATGCATCGGCCATAGGTAAACAAATGACCCCTCCCTCTTACCAAGTGTATCTCTAAACATGGGAGATGATTTCAGATATAGAAAATTATCCATACACATGTCCCCCTAAAAGTTGAACACCACATGAGAAGCCATTTCTGTTTTTCAGTAGTTGATTTCCTTCTTGTTTGGTTGTCTGCTGTTACTTAGGTATGTAAGTAGTCAAAATTAACATTTTAAAATTAGAAAATAAGTAAGATTTGAAACTTTAACTTTGCTTAGCATTTGGAAAAGATGACCATCATAAAATACTCAAGACAGAAACTAGCTTCATAGGTAGTCTGGAAAAAAAAAGTACACTTAAATTCTCAGTGAAATTTCTTAATGGGATATTGAGCATTAACTTTTCAACCTATTGGTCCCTCAACTGGGAACTTCTCCATCCTCCCTGCCCCCTTTTGGGTTAATCTAAAATTAATAGTAACTTCTATCTATTGAACACTATTGCGTCAGGGGCTTGAGAGTTACCTTAGTTAATCCTCTTAACAGACCTGTTAAATAATGAGATATTATTTCCTTATTGCATAAGAGGAAAAGAGAATGCAGAAATGGTAGATAATTTGCCCAGGGTTGTGTAGTAAGTGGCAGAACCAGGAATCAAGCTCACTTCTCAGCCTCCCAGTGGATGATCTCTGTTGCAGGCTTTGCTTTCACCAGGGTGCTTGACCCTCTGCGTTGCAAGCAAGCCTTTACCCCCATGGCAAGGATGCAACACCAACTCTTACCTCTGCTGCAGTCCTCGTTTTTGGTCCCTCCAGGCTAGTGTGCTTCAGCCCTGGTCCAGTCAGGCTTTAGGGTTCATCCATTTTGCTGATTCCTCTTCCCTCAGTTTCTCCTGATACTGACTGGCACAGCTTCCTTCTTCACTTTGTTTTGCTCAGACATCCCTTCAGGAGGCTTCCTGAATCCCCTAATTATAGTCACAGCCCCAGCACGCCTCACCTCTAGCTTACTTGTCCCCCTTGCCCTTAGCACTTTCAAATGTGCATGAACTCTGTGAAGGCAGGGGATAGGGCTCTTTGTCTTATTCTTGGTCTGACACTTGGATTAGCACCTGGTACGAAATAGACCCTCAGTATTCATCCAATGAGTGGAGACTCAAAATACAAGCCTATCATTCATGGCTATCATTAAGTCCTGAAGCAAATTAACATCCAGAAGTAGGAGGGCTAGATAAACATGTAGTTTTATGGAAACTATTGGTTCAGTTCAGTTCAGTTGCTCGGTCATGTCCAATTCTTTGCGACCCCATGGACTGCAGCATGCCAGGTTTCCCTGTCCATCACCAACTCCCGGAGCGTGCTCAAACTCATGTCCATTAAGTCAGTGATGCCACCTAACCATCTTATCCTCTGTTGTCCCATTCTCCTCCTGCCTTCAATCTTTCCCAGCATCAGGGTCTTTCTCAGTAAGTCAGTTTTTCGCATTAGGTGGCCAAAGTACTGGAGCTTCAGTTTCAGCATCAGTCCTTCCAATAACTATTCAGGACTGATTTCCTTTAGGATGGACTGGTTGGATCTCCTTGCAGTCCAAGGGACTCTCAAAGAGTCTTCTAAAACACCACAGTTCAAAAGTATCAGTTCTTTGGTGCTCAGCTTTCCTCATAGTCCAACGCTCACATCCACACACAACTACTGGAAAAATCATAGCTTTGACTAGACGGACCTTTGTCGGCAAAGTAACGTCTCTGCTTTTTAATATGCTGTCTAGGTTGGTCATAGCTTTTCTTCCAAGGATCAAGCGTCTTTTAATTTCATGGCTGCAGTCACCATCTGCAGAGACTTGGGAGCCCCCCAAAATAAAGTCTCTCACTGTTGCCACTGTTTCTCCATCTATCTGTCATGAAGTGATGGGACCAGATGCCATGATCTTAGTTTTTTTAATGTTGAGTTTTAAGCCAACTTTTTTCACTCTCCTCTTTCACTTTTATCAAGAGGCTCTTTAGTTCTTCACTTTCTGCCATAAGGGTGGTGTCATCTGCATATCTGAGGCTATTATTTCTCCCGTCAACTTTACTTTCAGCTTGTGCTTCATCCAACCTGGCATTTCTGCATATAAGTTAAATAAGCAGGGTGACAAAGTACAGCTTCAATGTAATCTTTATCCAGTTTGGAACCAGTCTGTTGGTCCAAATCTTTTATACAGAATTTTAGGAAATGTATGTATATTTATGCCTATCTGTATTTCTTGCAGTCTTTCAGCAACTTTAAAGACAAAATAGTTTTATGTGGAAGTTTGAACTTCCTAACCCAACCCAAATGTTATATATTAGTGAAGTGAAGTGAAGTCGCTCAGTCGTGTCCGACCCTTTGCGACCCCATGGACTGTAGCCTACCAGGCTCCTCCTTCCATGGGATTCTCCAGGCAAGAGTACTGGAGTGGGTTGCCATTTCCTTCTCCAGGGGATCTTCCCGACCCAGGAATTGAACCCGGGTCTCCAGCATTCCAGGCAGATGCTTTAACCTCTGAGCCACCAGGGAAGCCATTAGTATATATCTAAAATTGTATTTTCTCTATATGTGCTCCTAATTTTATTAAAATGCATACAGGAAACAAAAATCTCATGGATTGTTTTCACTGAACAAAAATTTTAAACAATGCCATAATTATGCAAAGGGATTATTGTTAATTGGAAATGCATCTTCTGTTTCATTGTGATACAATATTTTTTAATGAAATGTTTCAAACACTGCAAGCTCATGTGAAAATTTTGCTTAACTGTCACCAAATTTTCCTGGTTGAATTCACAAAAAAATGTACAATGTACTTAAGGCTTGAGCATTTGTACCTAGCTGTGGGCAGCATAGTGATGCATGATTTATCATGAAAATACCTTTCCTAGTTAAAAAAAATAGATTTTATGTCAGTACAGTCCAATACAATATATGTAATTTGCTAACTCATTTGCTAAATCAAATGCTTATTGTAAAAGCTGTTTTATATATATACACACACATAAACTGCTTTTCTGGGCTAAAGTACTATAAATAGCATATTGATTCCTTTCTTTTTATACAGGAAAACTTGGTTACTAAAATTCTGAAATCCAGAAACTCTATTAATTGGAACATTTTCCTCCAGGAGAAATTATCCTAGCATTTGCCAAACTGTCACCTTAGACAAAAACAAAGATTTGTACGATCTTTCTTCCTTCCTTCCTATTTGCACTTGAGATCAGCTTCAGGCATCCAAAAATAAATCCATTGTGACCTTCAAGGAAGAATACAGCCTAAGACATACAGTAACTAGCAACTTTTAGAAGCATTGAATACTGTGTCTAAAAAACCCTGCTACATAATTACAAGTGGGTTGTGTGTGAATTGGACATTAGCATTTGGGCTATAAAAACAGTAACAAAAGTCAGATGTACTGAAGAATAAAGTATTTCATATGTTTTGCACATATCTGAAGTCTCTGCACTCTTCTAAGCATCTGAAGTTTTAAATTAAAAATAGCAAGCTATACAATCCTTTCTTTATATTTTGAAGTTATCATGAATAGCATTATAAACTATACCATATTATACAGTGTTATACTTAGAACTGCTTCAACTTTCCTAATTTATTACAGCAACAGTTTTATGTAGGATAAGATAAAAAGCATGACTTTTTTGGGGTTTTCTTTGATTCACTCTAGGTTCCTGGCTCCTGGTTGAGACTGAAGCTCCTAGAAGTCCAAGAATCAAACTGGTACTACCACATAAGAAGTTTACCACTTGCATTATCCCTTTAGTACAATATCATCCTGATGCTTCCAATTGTGAATTTTCAAATAATTGAAATACATTTCTAGTTTGATACAAATATTTTGAAAAATTTAGTAAGACCTCTTTACTGGTCATTTGGCAGAGTAAAATTTACCTGTTTTTTGATTCAGGAACTGTTAATGAACATATATTATTACACTAGCCATGACTTTACCTTACAGTTTTACTATAGAAGGCATCTACCCAAACACAATGTAGGCCCTGTAATACAGATGTAAAAATAATTTTTCGCATCCTGTGGACGAAAGTATTAATACTTACCTGCTGCCTAAAATTCTCTGCTCCTCACATGATGATATGTAATATAGCCTGGGTTTGGAAATCTGATAACTAAAGTTGTTATAGCAGTACATTTATTATGTCAGTTAAGGTTCTGTATGAGATTTGCAGAGGTCTCCCAAGAGGAAAAGCAAATAGCTTTTGCTTTTAGACTGTGTCAGCTACATGGCATGCATTGCTTCTTACTGCTTCTGTAAGCTTAAATAATATTTTAATTATATTTTCATTTGCAGCTCTTCCTACAATTTCCTAACATTTACTGCTTAAAAATATCTAAGTAAAAAATGTACCTAAATCAAATTTTAATTTCCACAAATGTCTAGAGCAATGGCTACAAATTAACATGAAATTTGAATNAGGAATCGAACCCGGGTCTCCAGCATTCCAGGCAGATGCTTTAACCTCTGAGCCACCAGGGAAGCCATTAGTATATATCTAAAATTGTATTTTCTCTATATGTGCTCCTAATTTTATTAAAATGCATACAGGAAACAAAAATCTCATGGATTGTTTTCACTGAACAAAAATTTTAAACAATGCCATAATTATGCAAAGGGATTATTGTTAATTGGAAATGCATCTTCTGTTTCATTGTGATACAATATTTTTTAATGAAATGTTTCAAACACTGCAAGCTCATGTGAAAATTTTGCTTAACTGTCACCAAATTTTCCTGGTTGAATTCACAAAAAAATGTACAATGTACTTAAGGCTTGAGCATTTGTACCTAGCTGTGGGCAGCATAGTGATGCATGATTTATCATGAAAATACCTTTCCTAGTTAAAAAAAATAGATTTTATGTCAGTACAGTCCAATACAATATATGTAATTTGCTAACTCATTTGCTAAATCAAATGCTTATTGTAAAAGCTGTTTTATATATATACACACACATAAACTGCTTTTCTGGGCTAAAGTACTATAAATAGCATATTGATTCCTTTCTTTTTATACAGGAAAACTTGGTTACTAAAATTCTGAAATCCAGAAACTCTATTAATTGGAACATTTTCCTCCAGGAGAAATTATCCTAGCATTTGCCAAACTGTCACCTTAGACAAAAACAAAGATTTGTACGATCTTTCTTCCTTCCTTCCTATTTGCACTGGAGATCAGCTTCAGGCATCCAAAAATAAATCCATTGTGACCTTCAAGGAAGAATACAGCCTAAGACATACAGTAACTAGCAACTTTTAGAAGCATTGAATACTGTGTCTAAAAAACCCTGCTACATAATTACAAGTGGGTTGTGTGTGAATTGGACATTAGCATTTGGGCTATAAAAACAGTAACAAAAGTCAGATGTACTGAAGAATAAAGTATTTCATATGTTTTGCACATATCTGAAGTCTCTGCACTCTTCTAAGCATCTGAAGTTTTAAATTAAAAATAGCAAGCTATACAATCCTTTCTTTATATTTTGAAGTTATCATGAATAGCATTATAAACTATACCATATTATACAGTGTTATACTTAGAACTGCTTCAACTTTCCTAATTTATTACAGCAACAGTTTTATGTAGGATAAGATAAAAAGCATGACTTTTTTGGGGTTTTCTTTGATTCACTCTAGGTTCCTGGCTCCTGGTTGAGACTGAAGCTCCTAGAAGTCCAAGAATCAAACTGGTACTACCACATAAGAAGTTTACCACTTGCATTATCCCTTTAGTACAATATCATCCTGATGCTTCCAATTGTGAATTTTCAAATAATTGAAATACATTTCTAGTTTGATACAAATATTTTGAAAAATTTAGTAAGACCTCTTTACTGGTCATTTGGCAGAGTAAAATTTACCTGTTTTTTGATTCAGGAACTGTTAATGAACATATATTATTACACTAGCCATGACTTTACCTTACAGTTTTACTATAGAAGGCATCTACCCAAACACAATGTAGGCCCTGTAATACAGATGTAAAAATAATTTTTCGCATCCTGTGGACGAAAGTATTAATACTTACCTGCTGCCTAAAATTCTCTGCTCCTCACATGATGATATGTAATATAGCCTGGGTTTGGAAATCTGATAACTAAAGTTGTTATAGCAGTACATTTATTATGTCAGTTAAGGTTCTGTATGAGATTTGCAGAGGTCTCCCAAGAGGAAAAGCAAATAGCTTTTGCTTTTAGACTGTGTCAGCTACATGGCATGCATTGCTTCTTACTGCTTCTGTAAGCTTAAATAATATTTTAATTATATTTTCATTTGCAGCTCTTCCTACAATTTCCTAACATTTACTGCTTAAAAATATCTAAGTAAAAAATGTACCTAAATCAAATTTTAATTTCCACAAATGTCTAGAGCAATGGCTACAAATTAACATGAAATTTGAATTGGTGTTCTTTGGTGATATGTTCAGAGAAATGGTGACCATATCTTAATACTAGGAATTATGAAGAGTTGCCAATACATTTTCTAGTGAGAACATTACTTTCCAGTGTTCATCGTTATAAGAAGGTTGATAGTTCAAACAATTTATTGCTGCTTTATAGTACACATAATTAAATGAAGAAACATGTTAAACTCAAGAGAATTTTTAATAGGTTACTTGCAATTGTTATTGCAGGCAACAACTTGTACATGATTTTATTTCCAAATCCACAAAAAAAACAAATTTTATACAAATCAGCACTGTAAAAATGTCAATTACAGCCCCAGAGGCTTTGCTGGCAGAATAATTGTCTAAATTCTAGGATATGGGAAACAAGTTCTTTTCTGGATTCATCTTTTTCTTTCTTTTTTTTTTTTTTTACAAAAAAAAAAAAATTTACAAGTGAAATGTTACTACAAAACTTTTTATAAGGAATTTTTGTAAAACATTTACATTTTACCATCAACTATTTCTGTTTTAAAATCATTATGTAGATTTAATACCCTATGCTGCACATCAATTTATGTGGGATGACAACTTAGTGACATGCATAAAAAAACACCACAAGGCATTAAAATGAAGACTTAAATACAAATATTGTTGCAATAAAACAGTTATAAAATTGAAAAATAGGACCTAAACATCATGCTTATCTAAGTTTGACAAATTAACTTTTTCTCCTAGATTACACTTTTATTACTGCTCTCATGAGAGTGTGATAAATAATGACTTAACATCAAGTTCTAATGTAATCAGCAACACATACACAAACCTAACCAAAGAAAGTATACTGTAAGAAAAAACTATTCTAACACTGGAGTTCTACCATGATAAATACACAGCTTTGCACTGATAATTACAATAAAGAAAAGTTTTATAACAGTGGCAAAGGGAATGAACAGTGAAATGTCATTAAACAAGACTCTACTGCACATCTGTGCCCTATTACTTATAACAGCTATATCCCACTGAGTCAAATAAAGGACATTGAAATTTACGATTCTTATAAGACAGAAGAGTGGATTCAGAATGGTTTGCAGAACAGACTGTCAAAATATTTCTAATTTCAGTGGTGAAATGTGCACCTGCTAACACAAATTAATATACTTTATATGCTATAAAGCTATCCAGATTCAGTTTGTTAAATTTATAATAGGCCTCATTGTTGATTAAAAAATAACTTCCATTTCTGAGGCGCATACATAGGTATGCATTTAAAATGGTTCATAGACTAATGGTGCAGAGAGCTCACACTCAGTATTAACAACAACAAAAAGTGTCACTCTGAGGAAACATGATTCAAACATTAGGAAAGTTTCTTTGCATAAAAAAATTTATAGCACTGATTGTGTAGCATAACGATAGATAAAATATATACTTGATGTTTCAGCTCCTATATAATAAAATTAAAATTAACACTACCAAATGCTCCTCTGTACCAAACAAAACAACAAACTGATTCTGATGTTTTAAAGCCAGATACATCAGTTGTTAAGAGTACATTAAATAAAATATACAAAACAATTTACAAAATCCAACTAAAATTTAAAGACTTTGTTACAAGTCTACAAAAGCTTTAAGAAACTTGAAATTTATAACCACAGTGTAAAAATTTTTTTTCCTTTAATCTCAAAGCTTTTTTATATAAACTGAAAGCACAAAAGACCTTCAGTTTTATATAACGCTACAAAGGGCTGGCCTAAAGTGTACATAGTGTAAACAGTGATCATTACAGTATTTCTCCTTCATCAAAAATACAAGAAACATCACAATTTCAGAAGAGAATTCGCATGAGTAGTACTTTTCCTGAAATAATAGAGAAATGTACAAGAAAATAACATACACCTATACTCAAACAGTCCCCAAACTAATGGTGTTAATTAACCAAGTAGTTTAAAACTTCAGTTTTCAAATGGTGAATTCCAACTGCATTATAATTCACTGTAAATATATTTTTAAATATGAAATATCTTACTAATATTTAAGCTACTGGCTATAGTCCAAATTTTTTTATAGGAAACTTTTGGCCATCTTTCCTATTAAGATCCTTGTACAAACAATGAAATACATTTATTTCTTTAATCACTTATAACTGACTGATATTTTTAAAAAATACTTTTTGTTTCATAGCATCACATCTGTTATACATTTGTTAGGATGTCTTCTTAAGGAAAATTCAGTTACTGGTATAACATAAAGTCATTACTGTGTTATAAATCCTTAATCAGCCTCTAAAACAGTGCTAGAAATAAAATGGGATTGGCTAAATTTTAGCAAAGAGTAAAACAGAAATTATAATGTAGTTAAAAGATAATTTTCTGCTGGCCTTAAAAAAAGTGTGATAATTCTTTCTTTGGCTACCATGTCAAAGCATAAACAATTTTGCACATTGTCAACGTAACTCATATTTACAGACTATGAAACTACAGGACGATTTAAACTCTATGCAAATATTTCCAATATAAACATTTAAAATGAACTTTGTGGTTCAACCTAGTGTTAGGAATATAATCAATCCTAACTTCAAAACCATACCTGTTAAGTTGCCTCATTTTATTTTTCTGAAGCTATTATGAGTTTTGTTTTAACCATTTCCCCCCCCAATATTTTCCTACAGTTTCAATGTAAAATTTAACCTAAGGTTTAGCTCTAAGTTCCTCTTGTGTCTCCAAATGGAGAAAGTAATTGGGTTTCACTGATTGTCTGCATACGCACTACTACAATGTAGTGGTAATAAAGATCTGAGATGCCTCTCAGATTATGTTTTTGGAACTTACCTAATTTAACTGTTGAAGAATTTCTAGTATTGAGAAAAGACGGCCAAACCTATTTTCAATTGATTTTCCAAAAATCAAGCTAAGGAAATAAAGCATTATCTCTATCATCAGTTAACTGTTTTCTGTGATTTTTGGGGAAAAAAATCTACATAAATATTACTGACTGAATTTATAACAAAGTACTTTCAAAGAAAACAAGTCCAATTAAGGTCCAGTCTGCAAACTACTGAGGTCTGTCTTTTTAAACATGTTAATAACACATGATGTTAAGAGAGGGGAAGATTCAGTTTAAAGATTATGTGATATATCTCCAAATAACTACAACGTACATAATATGGAGGAAATACTTTTCTGTTTCCAGTATATCAGTTTGCTTTTGTATTTTTAAAAATTCAACACTTCATGTGCTGACCCAAAATCTTGGAATACTTAAAGAAGCCAAGAATGAAAACATGATTTCCTGCTCTGTAATCCACTTGACCAGCCCATTTCCAGATTTTCAAAGGTGTGTAAACTTAAGTGCAGCACTAGAGGTCTCTATTATAAATAACTTTAGAATTCTTCCATGTTGGTTGAAACATTGGGAGTTGCTGGGTTTGAATCTTGAGAAATGGCTGCAACTGTGACAATTCTTGGGGAGCCAAGCACCTCTGTAACAGATGAGTCCAGTTCTCCGGAGGTAACAATGGCAAGAGCTGTCCCACCACCTTTTTTATTCTGGTGCGTTTTGACATGTTTGGAGAGATGATCACTCCGCATAAATCTTTTAGAACATTCCGGACATTCAAATCTCTTTTCACCTAAACAGAAAAACAGTAAATAAACAGCAATTCACTTTATCTAAATGAAATTATCATTTAAAATAATTTCTCTTCTTTTTCAACAGCTGCGAAATACTTTGTTTCTATTTCAAAATGCCAACTAACACACAGGAGGAAGGCCAGGTGACTGGGAATACAAGAACTGTGCTCAAGTCCATATTCTGCTAAGGACTGAAAATAAAACTGCTTCTTCAGCTTCCCTGTCTACAAAATAAGACGGTTTCTAACACATGCTCTAAAAAGTCTCCTCCAGTTATAACTCTGCGTAATATCAAAGCTCATATCCACTCTTCTTAAAAACTACTGTCAAAGTTTTGGACATAATGACCAGAGGCAGGAAATACCTTGAAACTACTTCAAATAAAATCAGTTAATAATTTTACAGTGTACTGAGTTTCTTTGCAAGGTAAAAAATGAGAGTGGGGCAAACACAACATTTCAAATTTAATACAGCTTTTAGATCTTGCAGAATTAGACTTGTTAGGTTCTGGTAGACAGAGTGATCCTTAAATATTCTCTCTTTAAGTTATAAGATAGTTCTATTGGAAGTAACTACTTCTGTATTTTAGAAAAAACGATTTTGTTTTTATGTATAATAGGCAGGGGCACATAAAAATTTAGTTAATTGATATATCATCACATTTGTAATGGATAAACTATTAGCTTTATTTCTCTCCTTAAAATTATTATTTAGAGGAAAGAAGCACTATTTTCCCATAATAATAGAACTATTATCCCATAATAATAATATAACTTAAGAAAATAAGAAAATTCAATTCGGCTTAATTCTTTTACCTAGCCCTCCTTTTGACTGACCAATGGAAAAATCTATAGGTTTAAGTGTCAGATATTATCCCCTCTTCTTTATATGTTTGCTTTTATTTAAAAAAGAATTGCATGTGATTCATTGAAATTTCCTTTCTCTTTTCATAGAAAATTAAATGAATGGATAAAATCCTTAAGGTATAAATAAAGCCAGTTAAGTTTTAAGGGAAAATGACTTGCATTTTATGAATGCTAACACTGAAGCAAGGACCAAAAAAACAATTAAATGAGGGTTTATGTTTAGGATCAATCTTGAGCGCCTTTATCTTTCAGGCTTCCCATTTTATTTCAAAAGAAAAATTCAAAGTGTACAAATTTAAAAACTGGAAGAAATTTAAAGGATCTTATTTTACATTTTCATTTTATAGGTAAGTTGAGCCTCAGAAATTAATTTGCTTGGGAATCCCCCAATTAGTCATCCAATTAATTAATAAAAGAGCAGAATTCAAGACACCTGATTTCTAATTCAGGTATTATGTATTAAATCACCTGTAGTAGAGATCTCTGTTCTTTTATAGCAGTGATAACCAAGAATAATCAAAGATATCAGGTAGTAACGGCTTGAAGGCATGAGCTTTATTCAGTAAACACTGAATCAATGGGTGACCAACTTGTACACACTGGCTCTTTAATAAACATTTGTTAGCTGTGGTATTTATTCACGAACTCAGTTNCTGTTCTTTTATAGCAGTGATAACCAAGAATAATCAAAGATATCAGGTAGTGACGGCTTGAAGGCATGAGCTTTATTCAGTAAACACTGAATCAATGGGTGACCAACTTGTACACACTGGCTCTTTAATAAACATTTGTTAGCTGTGGTATTTATTCACGAACTCAGTTATTTTTCAATAAGTATTAGACTGATGCAAAAGTAATCGTGGTTTTGCACTGCTGAACTTTGCCATTTGATACTAGAATACATTCTTAAATAAACATAGTTGCATTATACATCATTTTAATGTGCATATCTCGCTTTGTTTTCTTTTTGCTAATGTCTTATTACTTACTGTTTATATTTTAGACTAATGATGTTTGACAAAAAGCAAATTTGAGCGATCTTCTTATTCTAGTTTAAATGGGTAGTAAAGCATCAGAGACAACTCATAGCATTAACAACGTGTCTGGCCCAGGAACTGCTAATGAATACACAGTACACTGGTGGTTCCAAGTTTTATAAAGCAGAAGGGAGCCTTGAAGATGAGAGGTGCAGTGGCTGGCCATCGGAAATTGACAACAACCAATTAAGAGTAATCATCAAGCTCTTACAACTACATGAGAAGTTGCCGAAGGACTCAATGTCGACGTTTGAAACAAACTGGAAAGGAAAAAGGAAAAAGCTCGATAAGTGGGTGGGTGTTTCATGAGCTGACCGGAAATGAAAAAAATTGTCACTCTGAAGTGCCTGCAATGCAGGTGACCCTGGTTTGATTCCTGGGTGAAGAAGATCCCCTGGAGAAGGGTAGGTTACCCACTCCAGTATTGTTGGGCTTCCCTGGTGGCTCAGCTGGTAAAGAATCTGCTCACAACGGGGGAGACCTGGGTTCCATTCCTGGGTTGGGAAGATCCCCTGGAGAAGGGAACAGCTACCCACTCCAGTATTCTGCCCTGGAGAATTCCATGGACTGTGTAACTTTCACTTCACTTTTCTTATTTTACACAACAACAAGGAACCATTTCTTGATAGGATTGTGACATGCAACAAAAAATGGATTTTAGACAACTNTGGGAAGATCCCCTGGAGAAGGGAACAGCTACCCACTCCAGTATTCTGCCCTGGAGAATTCCATGGACTGTGTAACTTTCACTTCACTTTTCTTATTTTACACAACAACAAGGAACCATTTCTTGATAGGATTGTGACATGCAACAAAAAATGGATTTTAGACAACTGGTGATGACCAGCTCAGTGGCTGGACTGAGATGCTCCAAAAGGACCTCCCAAAGCCAAGTCTGCACCCAAAAAAGGCCATGGTCACTGTTTGGTGGTCTGCAGTTAGTCTGACCCACTATAGCTTTCTGAGTCCCGGCAGAACCGTTACATCTGAGAAATATGCTCAGCAAATCTATCAGATGGACTGAACACTGCAATGCCTGCAGCCAGAAGTGGTCAACAGAATGGGCCCAATTCTTCTCCAAGACAATGCATGACTGCATGTTGCACAAACAATGCTTCAGAACTTGAGCAAACTGGGCTACAAAGTTCTGCCTCATCTGCCATTTTCACCTGAGTGCTCACCAACTGATGTTTCTTCAAGCACCTCAACAACTTTTTGCAGGGATAATGCTTCCATAACTAGCAGGAGGCACAGTACTTTCCAAGAGTTTGCCAAATCCCAAAGCATGGATTTTTAAGCTACAGGAATAAACAAACTTACTTCTCATTGGCAATAATGTGTTGACTGTAATGGTTCCAATTTTGTATAAAAAAGATGTGTTTGAACCTAGTTATAATGATTTAAAATTCATGGTCTGAAACCACAAATATGTTTGTACCAACCTAATATTTGTGTTGCTCCAACACAATATTTGGAACAACTGCAGTATGACAGGTATTGGTGATACAAAAATGAACAAGACAGAGTCTCCGACTTTAAGAAGCATCCGTTATCTTGAGAGAGTCATTTGTTAACCACATGAAACTACTGGTACGAAAAGAGAAAGGAATTCAAGTTCCCAGCTACTCAGTACCAAATTCTAAGATAAATGAGAAATGATGGGGACATGGTTTTTGTGTGGCTTTTCTAGTCTACTCCCAAGTGGTGTGGCTAGCCAATTAATTTCAAGCAATAAAAGTTGGCTAGAATCGCAAAATAAGTAAATTATGTTGTACAATTAAACTATCATTAGGGGAATGACATTTTAGTTCATTAAACTTTTTCCACAGAGAAGTGTGTCTTCTGTGGTCTAAGAAGACAATTTCCTAATATCCTACCTCTTTGGCAAACATTATCATTATATTTTATAAAATATAAATATAAGGAGGCAGAGAATTCTCATACTAACTATATATCCTACAGTATCTTTTTTTGTATTTATATTTAGAATTATTTCAATAATTATTTTAGTAGGGTTAACACTTTTTATACTTAATGCAACTAGTTATCAAAACTGTTGATATTAGTTATTAATACTTACAGTGGGCAAAATGACCCAACTCCCTAAAACGATGCCTGTGTCCCAACCCCTGGAACTGTGTGTATGTTTCTTTTTTTTTTAATTGTAGGATAATTGCTTTACAGAATTTTGTTGTTTTTTGTCAAACCTCAACATGAATCAGCCATAGGTATACATATGTCCTCTCCCTCTTGCGTCCCCTACAAAGATGCCTGTGTCCCAATCCCTGGAATTGCGTATACATTTTATCACATGGCAAAAGGGATGTGACTACGTTTAAAAAGGTTAATATGGAGAGACTGTTCTTAATTATCTGGATGGGCCCAATCTAATCACATGAGTTCTTAAAAGCAGACAGCTTTCTTCAGCTGGAGTCAGAAAAATGCAGCAGGAGAAATTAGAAGTGTGAGAAGAACTTGACCTGTTGCTGCTGGCTGGAAGTGGGGGCAGTTTCCACTTGGAAAGTATGAGAAGGAATGTGGGTCACCTCCAGGAGCAAACATTAGCCCCCACTGACAGACAGCAAGGAAACAAGGACCAACATCCTACAAGAGCGAACACCGAGTCTGACTGTCAGTGTGAATATGTCTGGAAGCAGATGCTTCCCCAGAGACTTCGGTTGGGAACATGACCCAGTCAACACCCTGATTTCAACTTATGAGATGTTAAGCAGAGGACTCAGGCTGAGCCTACTAAGACTTCGGACTTAAACAGCTATATAAAAAAGTGTGTTTTAAGCTGCTAAATTTGGGATAGCTTGTCTTGGGAGCAGTAGCAAACTAATAAAGATATCATCTTGAAAAGGTAAAGCATAATTCAAAAAGTAAATTACAGGTGATCTATAATATGGATCAAGATCTGTAAAATATCTTCAAGTTTCAAAAGCATGTCAAGAAGAAATTTCAATTTTTTTTTTCTCTAAGAAAATCTAAAGTATGTAACCAAAAAGACTTTGATTTAATAAACTGAATATTAAAAAACTGCATATTTTATCTAGATTATTAGTAAAATGCCATGCTGTATGACACAATTACTCAAATATAGTAGTATTTATACACACTATATATATTTATACATATAAAAAGGATGTAAGTAGAAGATGCAAACTTAGAAATTATGCAGATTATTTCCTAACATGATATAACAGCGTTTCTCTCAGAAAAAAATTAGCTGAGATTTTCAAATGGAATCATAGATTTGAAGGGATGAATGGTATAAAACATCTTTTAATTTTTATTTATTTGAGGTAATCCATCAAGAGCCAATTATTTAGCTGTCAGAGTCCTACCTATAATTTCATTTTCATGTTACACTTAAACCTAAGCTAATACAATGTAAAAAACACATTTATGTATATTTTTCAAAGCCTGCCATTTGATAACATATCTGCATATTTACCAACTAAAATAATTTCAAGAGTGATCTAAGAGATTTTATTAGTTTCCAAGGGCTACTATAAAAAACAAAACAATAACAAAAAACCACAAACTGTGTGGCTTAAAAACAACAGATATTCACTCTCACAGTTAGGCAACTAGATGCAAATCAAGGTGTCAGTAGCACAATTCTCCCATCTAAGGCTCTAGAGAAGAATCCTTCCTTGCCTCTTCCTAGCTGCGGGTGACTTCTGGCAGTCCTTGGCATTGGCTGGCTTGTAGGTGCAGCTCTCCAATGTTTCCCTCTGCCTTCACATGGCCTTGCCCCCTGTGCATCATCTCTTTATTATATGGATGTCGGTCCTTGGATTTAACGTCCACTAGGTCCTAAATGCTAGGCACTAGGAATAGTTATAACTTCCTCTTAATGCATCTCATTTGCAAAGAACTATCTCCCAATAAGGTCACATTCACAAATTCTATGGAGTAGAAACTGTCTCTCTTTCTGGGAGACACAATTCAACCCACTACAGGGATATTTTTAAATGTATGGCATTTGTTATATAGCAAAGCAAAAAACACACCCTTTGCTCAGTGGATAACTTCAATCAAACATCCATTTGTAGCATATATACAATTTCTTTCCAGACTTTTACATATAATTCACTTTACAGAAATTATATATTGATTTGTTCTTAAAAACCTAATTATTCAAACTGAGAAACCTGTAGTCCCTGGATCCCTCCAATGCCTATTGGGATGGTCCTATCAGTCCCTCCTGGAAACCTCTTCTTTTCATGAGTACACTTAATTCTCCCCTATCATTACCTGGGGATAAAAGTAAATTAAAAGAGGGAGAAATGATAATTTGAGAGAAGTCATGTGGCTTAAGTTTTCTTAAAGCAGAAGACAGATAAAGGAAAGTTAAGTGGGAGTAACGAGAAATAAGAAGACTTGAGGGTGCTAAAAAGTATGAGAGTGAAAATATTAAGAAACCTATGAGTCACATGGCTGTTATCATTATTATAGATGCTGAATATAATGACTATTTTAAAAATAAAACTGTTAAATAATGTGCTAAAAAAAAAGACTTGAGAAGGTTTAGATAATTACTAAGGCAATGTGAAAGCTGAAGAAAAGAGTAAGACTGATAGGATGTTCTGATAGACTGGCTGAGATTTGAGACCATAAAATTTGTAGACATCAATCTGCATCATGAGAATTTTTTCATTTCCTCCTTCAGCAATTATCTGCTCAAACAGAGAAGCCCTTTTGGTAATTTTCTTATTAATACTTGTTTAAAAGGCAATCTTATCTACTCTAATGGTTTTAACTATCATTTATAAATTGATGGCTACATCAAGATACAGAGTCCTAAAATAGGAATTTGATTTCCCAGATGTGCCATAGAAAGCATCATTCAACATGTCACAAAAAGAACTCATTAACTTTCCTATCCTTATAATTCTCAGAAGTAAAAGGGGAATTCCTCTTCAAAATATGAAAGAGACAATATTAGTAAAGAGAGTGACCAAAACTTAACTCCTCTGTGAAAAGACTCAGAAAACTGGGGGAAAAATAAACAATCAAATCAACTCATTTAGACTCTGTAAATTAATCAAAGGTTCCTGTAACTCAGGGAGTGTTTTATAAGGAAAATGGCTAATTCTTGATAAGAACAGCAAGTTTTGTGGTGTTTTCAACTTGCTAGTTCCATTTACTATTTCCCAGCAGCCTGGTAGCCACCAGAGGGAGAAGAACAAAGTGAGAGCCCTTTCAAAACTTCTTTCCCAAAGAATCATCATTGCTTCTTTGGAAGACTTAAAATATCGTTGCAGTCAACATTCCTTGGAAGTGCTCCAATGCAAAACATCTTCCTCCAGGAATACAGAAGAGTATGTATTTGTCTAAAACAATTATAGACAAGTATTTTAACTTCATGGATACCTGAAACAATGACTAATACTTGGGCCAAATGATAAACAGATAAACAAAAGACTTAAAAAGCTCAGAGGTATGAGATAGCCATAGGGGCTCTAAAAAGTTCTGACATACTCCTTGGAATGTAGAAGCCACATACATGCTTCAGGCTGTGAACATACTCAGGAGAAGGGTTGAGAAGAACCAAACTCCCACTTATAAGGCCTACCTATCCTTTGAGGCTCCTCAAGAGAAGGAAGAAAATGAGCATTGTCTGGTTGAGAGCTGAGGGTGCCCCAACATGCACACAAAGCCTCTCAGAAAAGAGGGAGAGATTAATTGGTCTGAAAATTCCCCAAATTTGATGAAAAACATTAATATACATATGGAAGAACCACAACTAACTTTAAGCAGGTTAAATGAAAAGAAATTCAACACTGAGACACATAATAATCGAACTGTTTGAAGTTAAAAGAAAAAAAGAATCTAGAAAGCAGCAAGAGAGAAGTGACTTATCATCTACAAAGGATCATCATAAAGAAAATCAGCTGATTTGTTTTTCATCAGAGATCATGGAGGTCTGAAAGCAATGGGATGATATATTCAATGAGGTGAAAAAAAAACCTTCAGAATTTTATATACAACAAAAACATCTTTCAAAACTAGGGAGAAACTAAGATGTTTCAGATTGATAAAAAACGGAAGGAATCTGTCACACCTATAAGAAATGTTAAGCGGGGGTGCTCCTTCAGGCTGAAATGAAAAGATACTAAATGGCAACTAGAATACACATGAGAAAATAAAGAATGCCAGGTGAGGTAACTATACAGACAAACACAAAACACAGCATAAATGCACTGTTTACTCATCTCTCCCCATCTAGTTTCAAACAAGACTGTATAATACTTATAAATCTGTGTTGAGGGGTACACCATATACAAAGATGTAATCAGCGAAAATAATAGCATAAGCAGAGGCAGAGCTATGTAGGAGAAAGTTTTTTCATGCTACTGAAATAAAGTTGGTATTAATCCAAATTAGACTGTTAAAAGATGTGAACTGTAATACCCAAAGCAGGAACCACTTAGAAAACTACATATATATATTAAAAAAATATATATATATATATACACACACACACACACAAACATATATACATACCTATACCTACATATATCAAAAAATTTACAAAGTAATTAAAATAACACATGAGCAGTATTTAACAAAATGTCAACAATGGAGAAACTAAGGAACAAAAGAGAAGACATGAAGACAAATAGAAAACAAATACTAGAATGGCAGAAGTCTTTATCAGTAATTGCCTTAAATATGAATTAAACTCTCCAAAAGGCAGAAATTGACAGGATGGATTTTAAAAAAGGACACACCTTTATGCTATCTAAGAAAAACTATCTTTAAATTCAAAGACATGAGGAGGCTAAAAGGATGGAAAACAGATATACTGTGCAAAGAGAGTCTGAATAGCTATACTGCTGCTGCTGCTGCTAAGTCACTTCCGTTGTGTCCGACTCTGTGTGACCCCATAGACGGCAGCCCACCAGGCTCTCCCATCCCTGGGATTCTCCAGGCAAGAATACTGGAGTGGGTTGCCATTCCCTTCTCCATTGCATGAAAGAGAAAAGTGAAAGTGAAGTCGCTCAGTCTGTCCGACTGTTAGCGACCCCATGGACTGCAGCCCACCAGACTACTCCGTCCATTGGATTTTCCAGGCAAGAGTACTGGGGTGGGGTGCCATTGCCTTCCCTGGAATAGCTATACTAAAAATTACTTATTAAAGATAAAAATTACTACTAGAGATAAGGAAGGGTGCTTTATAATAATAAAAGTATCACTCCACCAAGAAGCTGTAATACTTAGAAACATGTACACCAAAAGAGCTCCAAACCACAAGAAGCAAAATCAACAGAAGCGAAGGGAGACAGACATTCCACACTATTCCAATCCTTTTCCTGAATTCTCCATTTCAACTGCAGTAGTCATCATTGATATCTTTCATCTCTTTCTCACATTTAATCAGTCACCAACTACTGTTAATTTTATTACACAGACATCTCTTAAACTGGTCCCAAGTACACCTTACAAATTCTGTTTTATTAGGATCCTACCAAAAGTTCTTACTGTCTTTAGTGATTGGTCTCAAAATTATTCCCTAGAAATCTGTCCCCCATACAAATATCAAATGGTTGAAAATGAAAAAGTGACCATCTGATTATTGAAAATTTCCAATGGTTCCTCATTTCCTATAATTGCAGAAAAAAATCAAATATAGGTAACACCCTATTGATCTCTGCCTACCTTTTTAAATCTACTGTCACAAACATCATGGGCCCCAAACACTGAGCTGCTTGTACCTCCTGACATCATATCTTCTTGTATAAGTTGGCTTCTAGTTCAAGATAAATATTCTGACTCTGCTCCACCAACCAATCATGTAATTCCTGGCAACTTCTCTAATTCTCGGTTTCTTAATTTTTAACTGGGAATAGCAAAAATACCTATTTTATGTTACTGTTCAAAGGATGAAATGAGAAAGTGTATTTTAAAAAGCATTCAGAAACCCAGCACACTGAAAGAGATCAGTTACGTTAACTACTACTGACTGTTACTGCCTGTCTGAATTTATTGCTTCCATGGCTCATTCTAACTCATCACTATATAACTCAACTTGGCTCAAGGAATTAAGCTTCAAGCCCTGATAAAGAAGTCAATCAACCTCTTAAGACTTACATTTAGTCTTGTAAAATGGTGCAATTGCACAAAGTTGTTTTCAGGAGTCCCTTTGGCTCTAAACACATTGCATGAGGCATATGTGTGAAGCTGAGCAAGAAATTCATTGGAACTGTTAAAATAAAAGTTAACTGAAAAATCTCCCTCAATTTTTAGACTGCAATTTCTCAAAGATAAGTATTGTCTCATGCTTTTGAAAATGTTTCAATTTGCATACAAGTCACATAGCTATCACCAAAATTCCAATATAGAAGAACTGCTTTCACTTAAAAAAATTTCTTCTTGATGTTTTTTCACAGTCAAACTCTCCTCCATCACACATTGGGAAACACTGATCTGTTCTCCATTTGCACAGTTTTGATTTTTCTATTACATCATGTAAATGGAATCATTCAATTGGTAGCCTTTTGAAGCTGGATGCTTTCACTTAGCATAATGCATCTAAATTTCATCCATGTGGTTTTGTGTAGTAATAATTCATTCCTCTACTCTGTGGAGTAGTGCTCCAACATATGGATATACAACATTTCATTCATTTACCAGCTGAAGAATATTAGGGTTGTATACAGTTTGGGTGATTATACATAAATCTGTCATTCAAAGCTAGGATGTGTGGATATGGGAGTGGATATGGTTAGGTGTATGTTTAACTTTTTTAAGAAAATTCCAAAATGTTTTTCAAAAGTGCTGTGTCATTTTGCATTCCCACCAGCAATGAAGTTCCAGCTCTGCAATTTTGTCAGTACTTCCAATTGTCAGGATTTTGATGTTCTTATTTTTTATTTTAGCCATTCTAACAGGTGACAGGTATCTTCCGGCAGTATTAATTTGCATTCCCCCAAATAAAAGATGATGCTGAACATCTTTTCATGTGCTTATCTGTCACATGTATATTCTCTTTAGTGAAGTGTCTAGATCCTTTGACAATTCTTAACAAGTCTTCATCTAATAATTCTAACATGTGGATCATCTTGACATGGTGGATACATAGTATGCTGAGTAATTTTGGATTGCATCCTGAACATTTTTTATATTATTTTATGGTGATTCTGGGTTCTATCACAAATCCTCTAGAGAACAGTTCTATTTTGGCAAAACAACCCCTTTAGGTTCATACTAAAAGTGACAGCTTGCCTTCTTTGATCAGTAATTTCAATATTAATCTATTTTTAAAGACTGTATTATGCTCTTTGAGCATGCCTAGCACGTCAGAGATTAGGTGATGGTTTATTTCAGTCTTTGAGGCCTCTGCTATGGTTCATGGGGATTGTTCTGTGCATGTGCAGTACAGAGTTGAGTCGAGAACTTATTTTATTCTGTACAGAAAATAGGGGATCACCTTTTACAGATCTCTACAAATTTATCCTCATAGTTTCCAACCCCCAAGTATCCTTTTTTCTGGTTTCTCTGGCCAGAAAGCCAGTATTCTGGGGAGGGAAGGGTTCCTTCATTGTCCTGCACATGCATCATGGTTGGCATTACCTTCAGAGTGAAATGAAAAAAAAAATTCCCTTCATATTCACTGAAAACCAAGGGCCCGATATTTCCTGATTCCTCTAACCAAAGATAAAGGTATTTTCTCAATATTTCAGCTGCTTATGCAGACACTACTACAGTGCAACCCACAAACAGGCTGGCCTTGGAGTCAAGCACCCCTCTTCTCAGTTCTCTTGCCAGATATACAGGGTTTCTCCTACAGTATTGCTGTTTATACCTGCTATTCAGTGCCCACAGGGCCAAAGTTAGTAGAACAAAAGGAAAAAAGTCTTGTGAAACTCACTTCTATTATGCATTGTTATGTAAGTTTAACTGGATCACACTTCTGCAAATAAGAATAGAGATTATCAAGGAAGAGGATATGTTCTAGAACAGAGCCAATTTGTCTTTTGTAGAACTCTGTAGAAGTATGGAACTAAAATAATGAGAGGGCGATATGGAGTATAAAACAGTAAACTGAAGCCTATACATGGAATATTAACCCTATTGTTAAAAAAGTGGAGCAAAATATTTGAGAATTTCTATCTAAAGAAATATGGTCCCACACTGTAATACTACATGTTGATAATTAGGTCCCTTTCAATATAACACACAGCGCCCCTACTCAATTTCCTAAAAAGAAGGCCACCAGTTAATAATGATTTCACAATCTCACTTAAAACATATTTGTCAGTCACCTTCATCATCGTCATGATCATCATCATCACCATCTATTTAAACAAAAGCCTGGGATCACTGGACAATGCACATAAGCCTACCTCAGAAAAAGCGAAATACAGACAAAAAAAAATATGACCCTGGAGGAAACATGAGACTTCCAGTAAGCTCCTGTATGTATACAATAAGAACAAGATGCAATAAAAAGGAAACAAAAATCACTCTTGGAAATTAAAAAACAATTCAACAAAAATATTTGAAGCTAAAGTTACGGAATTTCATTGAAAATATAAGAAAAGGTAAACAGACAAGTAAAAGAAAAGGTGCAAAAAAAAATCAACATAGGGAGTCCAACCTACCTCTGGTTAAGGGTTCAAAATGAGCAAAAAACACAGAAGGGTGACTGAGCGGACGTAGGGTGGCAGGGAGGACCTAGAGTTGAAAATGCCATCGAGAACTGTGCCATAAACGAAAACCTACACTTATATACATAATTATGAAACAAGAAACTACAGATTAAAAGAAAGCTTAGGATGAGGGCATATCAAAAGGATGGAGGAGCCAATCTGAAACAACTTTCAATGGCCAAAAATAAAGTGAGGAAGATAATGAACACAGAAATACCTGGTTTTATCATGCTTTGCTTTACTGTGCTTTGCAAATCACTGTTTCTTAAAAATTGAATGTTAGTGGTGACCTGTATCCAGCAAGTCTATCAGCACCATTTTTCCAACAGCATCTGCTCACTTCATATCTTTGAGTAACATTTTGGTAACTGCAATATTTCACATTTTTGCATTACTTTATATTTGCTAGGCTGATATGTGATCACTGATCTTTGATGTCACAACTCACTGAAGGCTCGGATGGCAGTTGACTTATTTTTTCAGCAATAAAGCATTTAAAAATTAAGGTATGTACATTTTTTTTTTAGAATGCTACTGTTATCAGTCGCTAAGCTGTGTCTGATTCCTTTTGCAACTACGGGGACTATAGCCCACCACGCTTCTCTGTTCATAATTTCCCAGGCAAGAATACTGAAGTGGGTTGCCATTTTCTTCTCCAAGATGTAACACTTCTGTATGCTTAAATAGACTATAGTATTACGTAAACATAACTTTCACATGCACTGTGAGACCAAAAAATTAGTGTGACTGGCTTTACTGAGATATTCACTCTTCACTGAGGTCGTCTGGAACCAAACTGGGAGTATCTCTGAGATGTGCTTGTAACGATGAAATTGGATAATAACTCAAAAACCAAATATTCATGAACAAATATCATCAGTTCAATTCAGTTGCCCATTTGTGTCTGACTCTTTGGGACCCCATGGACTGCAGCATGCCAGGCCTCCCTGTCCATCACCAATTCCCGAGTTTACTCAAACTCATGTCCATTGAGTTGGTGATGCCATCCAACCATCTCATCCTCTGTTGTCCCCTCCTCTTCCAGCCTTCAATCTTTCTCAGCATCAGGGTCCTTTCAAATGAGTCAGTTCTGCACATCAGGTGGCCAAGTGTTGGAGTTTCAGTATCAACATCAGTCCTTCCAATGAATATTCAGGACTGATTTCCTTTAGGATGGACTGGTAGGATCTCCTTGCAGTCCAAGGGACTCTCAAGAGTCTTTGCCAACACCACAGTTCAAAAGCATCAATTCTACGATGCTCAGCTTTCTTTATAGTCCAGCTCTCACACCCATACATGACTACTGGAAAAAACCACAGCCTTGACGAGACAGACCTTAGTTGGCAAAGTAATGTCTCTGCTTTTTAATATGCTGTTTAGGTTGGTCATAACTTTTCTTCCAAGGAGTAAGCGTCTTTTAATTTCATGGCTGCAATCACCATCTGCAGTGATTTTGGACCCCCCTTCAAAATAAAGTTTGCCACTGTTTCCCCATCTATTTGCCATGAAGTGATGGGACCGGATGCCAAGATCTTCGTTTTCTGAATGTTGAGCTTTAAGCCAACTTTTCCACTCTCCTCTTTCACTTTCATCAAGAGGCTCTTTAGTTCTTCTTCACTTTCTGCCATAAGGGTGGTGGCATCTGCATATCTCAGGTTATTGATATTTCTCCTGGCAATCTTGATTCCAGCTTGTGCTTCTTCCAGTCCAGCGTTTCTCATGATATGCTCTGCATATAAGTTAAATAAGCAGAGTGACAATATACAGCCTTGATGTACTCCTTTTCCTATTTGGAACCAGTCTGTAAGTCTGACACTGTTTCCACTGTTTCCCCATCTATTTCCCATGAAGTGATGGGACTGGATGCCATGATCTTCGTTTTCTGAATGTTGAGCTTTAAGCCAACTTTTTCGCTCTCCTCCTTCACTTTCATCAAGAGGCTTTTTAGTTCCTCTTTACTGTCTGCCATAGGGTGGTGTCATCTGCATATCTGAGGTTATTGATATTTCTCCCGGCAATCTTGATTCCAGCTTGTGTTTCTTCCAGTCCAGCGTTTCTCATGATATACTCTGCATATAAGTTAAATAAGCAGGGTGACAATATACAGCCTTGATGTACTCCTTTTCCTATTTGGAACCAGTCTGTTGTTCCATGTCCAGTTCTAACTGTTGCTTCCTGACCTGCATACAGATTTCTCAAGAGGCAGGTCAAGTGGTCTGGTAGTCCCATCTCTCTCAGAACTTTCCACAGTATTCTCTTAACAACTTTCAAATATATGATAGAGTATTGTTAACCATAGTCATTATGCTATATATAACATCCCAAGAATTTATTTATCTTATAGTTGGAAGTTCGTATCTTTTGACTGCCTTTGCTCATTTCTCCTACTGCCCATACCTTACCTTTGGCAACCATCAATCTGCTCTCTATTTCTATGAGTTCAGTTTTGTTTTTAAGATTATTCCACATATAAGTGAGATCATACGATATTTATCTTATTTTGTCTGACTTACTTCACTAACCATAATGTTTTCAGCCTCCATCATGTTGTCACAAATGGTAGGATTTCCTTTTTTCATGGCTGAATAATATCCCATTGTGTGTGCATGCATGTGTGTTTGTGTGTGTGTGTGTATGTGTATGCATTTGTGTGTATAAACAACCTAAGTATCCATCAACAGGTGAATGTATAAAGAAAATATAATGTGCATAAAGATGTGATAGATACAGAGGTATATCTTGGTTATTGTAATTAATGCTGCTGTGAATGTGGGGTGCAGATGTGTCTTCAAGAGGGTGATTTTGTTTCCTTGAGACATGCACCCAGAAGTGGAATTACTGAATCATATGGTAGTTCTGTGTTTACTTTTTTAAGGATCCTCTTTACTGTTTTCTCTAGGGACTGCACCGAGTTACATTGCACCAGTGTACATGAGGGTTCTCTTTTCTCCATATCCTAACACTTATTATCTTGTGTCTTTTTTGAAAATAGCTAGTCTAATAGGTGTGAGGTGGTATCTCCTTGTGGTTTTGATTTGTATTTTCCTGATGATTAGTGATATTGAACATATTTTCGTGTACTTGTTGGCCATTTGTACGTTTTCTTTGGAAAAATGTCTGTTCAGTTTCTCTTCTGTATTTAAATCAGATTGCTTGTTTGTTACTGTTGAGTTGTGTAAGTTCTTTATATATAATTTGGATATTAACTCCTTATTTCATATATGATTTGCAGGTGTTTTATCTCATTCGTTTTCATTTTGCTGGTGATTTCCTTTGCTGTGCAGAAGCTTCTGAGTTTGATATAGTCCCACTTATTTATTTTTGCTTTCGTTGCCTTTGCTTGTGGTGTCCAAATCCAAAAAAAAACAAAAAACAAAAAAAACCAAATCACTGCTAAGTGATCTTGGAGCTTACCCCTCTATGTTTTCTTCTAGGAATTTTATAATTACAGGCCTTATGTTCAAATCTTTAATCCATTTTGAGTCAGTTTTTGTGTATGGTGTGAAATAGGGATCCAGTTTCATTCTTTTGCATGTGGCTATCCAGTTTTCCAGTACCATTTATTGAAGAGGCTATCCTTTCCCTATTCTTTGCTTCTTTATTGTAAATCAATTAACCATATATGTGTGGGCTTATTTCTGGTTCTCTATTCTGTTCCATTGATCTATGTGTCTGTTTTTATGCCAATAACATACTGTTTTAATTGCTATAGTTTTATAATGTAGCTTGAAGTCAGGAAGTGTGATGCCTCTAGCTTTGTTCTTTCTCAAGATTGCTTTGGCTAATTGTGTTCTTTGGTGTCCCTTCCACATTTTAATTGTTTTTCTATTTCTGTGAAAAATGACATTGGAATTTTGATAAAATATGTAGATTTCCTTGGGTAGTATGAACATTTTAACAATATTAATTCTTCTAAACTGTGAGCATGGAATATTTCCATTTATTTTATCTTCAGTTTCATTCATCAATACCTTATTGTTTTCAGTGTACAGATCTTTTACCTCCTTATTTAAATTTATTTCTGGTATTATTCTTTTTGATTCAGTTGTAGATGGGATTGTTTTCTTAATTTCTTTCTCTGATAGCTTGTTTTTAATGTAGAAAGGAACTGATTTTTGTATATTGATTTTGTATCCTATGACTTTACTGAGATTGTTTATTAGTTCTAACAGTTTTTTGGTGGAATCTTTAGGGTTTTCTGCATATAATATTATGTCATCTACAGATGGAGACAGTTTTACTTCTTCCATTCTGATTTGAATGCCTTTTAATTCTTTATCTTGCCTAATTTCTCTGGCTAGGACTTCTAGTATCGTACTGAATAAAAGTGGCAAGAGTGGGCATCCTTGTCTTGTTTCTAATCTTAGAGAAAAAAACTTTTAGCTTTTCACCGTTATATATATGAGTACCATTGACTTTGAGGCTTGTATTTCATTACAACTTTAAGAGGATTCAATCTAAATGGAACTTATTATAGTGTTATTCCCTACTTTATTGAACGGGTCAGTCAGTTCAGTTGCTCAGTCATGTCTGAATCTTTGTGACCTCATGGACTGCAGCATGCCAGGCTTCCCTGTCCATCACCAACTCTCAGAGCTTACTCAAACTCATGTCCATCGCGTCAGTGCTGCCATCCAACCATCTCATTCTCTGTCACCCCCTTCTCCTCCCACCTTCAATCTTTCACAGCTTCAGGGTTTTTTCCAATGAGTCAGTTCTTGGCATCAGGTAGCCAAAGTATTGGAGTTTCAGCTTCAGCATCAGTCCTTCCAATGAATATTCAGGATTGATTTCCTTTAGGTTTGACTGATTGGATCAGTCCCTTGCAGTCCAAGGGACTCTCAAGAATCTTCTCCAACACCACAGCTCAAAAGCATCAGTTCTTCGGTGCTCAGCTTTCTTTATAGTCCAACTCTCACATCCATACATGACCACTGGAAAAACCATATTTTTGACTACATGGACCTTTGTTGGTAAAGTAATATCTCAGGTTTTTAATATACTGTCTAGTTTGGTCATAGCTTTTCTTCCAAGGAAAAAGCGTCTTTTAATTTCACGGCTGCAGTCACCATCTGCAGTGATTTTGGAGCCCCCCAAAATAAAGTCTCTTACCATTTCCATTGTTTCCCCATCTATTTGCCATGAAGTGATTGGACCAGATGGAAGGGAACTGAGACTAAATAGCAATTCAGAGTCCTTCCAAGGTAAATGTCTGTGATTCTATGTGACCATGTTCTTAGCTCTGTTTTTGCTCTACCTGTCTCTTCATACATGCAAAGGAGACAAAAACACCACACCAGTTTTGAGAGTTTCTGAGAACACCTGAATTAGAGAATTGTTGGATCTCAGCATATGGATGCTGTTACAAGTCATCCCCGTCACCCTTCCACAGCACCTCCAGCAGGTAGTTGCCCATTTGACCACCTCCTTCGGTGGGAGGGCAAATTCTGTATCGGTATCGATGCTGCCAGACTCACACTGAGCCACCCGGCAGTTTTCTTTCTTTCTTTAAATTCTTTGTTTGCTTCTTTGCGCCTGTGCGGGGTCTTTGTTGTTGCGCTTGGGCTTTCTCTAGTTGTGGTGAGTGGGGCTACTCTTGTAGTGCATGTGCTTCTCATTGTGCTGGCTTCTCCTGTTGCAAAGCACAGGCTCTAGGGCGTGAGGGCTTCCCTGCATGCAGCTCGAGGGGCCCTAGAGTGCGGGCTTTGTAGTTACGGCCCACAGGCTTAGTTACTCCCCACCCAGCAGTTTTCTGAAAGGTGTTTTAGAGGCATAGAGCTCCTGCCCACTAGCACTAGCAGTGATAGTGACCCACTGTGCGGACCTGGGGCCCCACGCCCCGTCACAGCTGAGTCATGATGGGGGCCAGCAGTGAGCACGGGTTTGTCAAGGCTGTCTCAGTGAGTGTGCTCCCAGCCTGAATAAGGCCTCCTTGGGAGAAATGCCTCAGTCTGTTGTGTGGAGTGCTCTGTTCATGGATCTGTCCACAGCAAAATTCTATTTCCCTGTAGTATTGTTAACACAGAAAATACAGCTGCTCAAAAAGCATCAGTGACCTTGGCAGCCCGTACTTTCAGGCATGTTTGATTCACCTTGCACAGTTGAGATTCTCAGAACATTGTAAGCCTTTTTTTTTTTTTTTTGCCTTTAAAATTATTATTTTATTACTAAAATCTTCAATTGTACACCACTTACATTTCCAGTTTTACAGCCCTGCCTATTCAGTCCTTTTGTGCTTTCCTTGACATTTTAAGAAACTTTTAATTGACATAGTTTGCTTGCAAAATAAAAAGAATCAGCTATATTTTTAAGTGGTTTTGTGGTGAGTAAGGCTTGCCAACTGCGTGTTCTCCTTTTTGTGTTGAGGTACTTATCATTGCTCTTGACATTCTAAAATAAGAATGCCAGTTTCAGATGCAATGCCTCTAAAACTTAAGAAAGAGCAAAGCAGCCAAGTTGGCTGGAACCCAGACATCTCCTCAAATGTCAGGAAAAAAAAAAATTACTGAAGATAAAATAAAAGTGAAAATCCTGGCTTGCTGGATTATTTATTTCAGTCTGTTCTAGTTCTGAGAAATGATCAGTAGCCCTCACAAGTTTATCCTTTGTCGAGCTGGAAAAAATCTCAAAAGGGAAAGTGGTGGGTACCTGTAGTTTGAAAATGCAGGGGGAAGAAAACACTTTACTCATTCAGGGATTTAAAAATACTAATTCTGCAGATTATGTGCCTCAAAATCCTGTTTGGGAAGAAATGACAAATAATTCATGCTGCATATTTAAGCACATGTGAATATGGACTAAAAGGTCTGTTTAGTAGAGCCTGTAGTCAGTAGGCTGAGGGATGCAGCTCTGCTGGTTATACCCGAGCAAACTAGCACTGATGCTCCTTAAACATATAATTATGACGACGTGTGCTTTGATTGCTAGATCTGAAAAGGGCTGCTGCTGTCATCAGATGACTGGGTTTGAGAATAATTTTCTAGAATAACTGTGTGTGTTGTCAGATCTTCTCTAGCTGTGGGTTGGTACAGGCATCCCCTCCCTCCCTCCGCCCTGACAGAACTCCAGTTCTGTTCAGGTCTCCACCGTCTCCCTCCCTGTGTGGGTCTCATCCTGCCAGGAGATGAATCCTGATTGATTTTACCCAGTCTCTGAGCTCCATTCCTGGTGCTAGCAATCGGTCTGGAGCATGGGCATGTGACACAGTTCTGGCCGTTAGACATTTGGGGAAGTCCACTGGAGAGTTTCTGGGAGGGCATCCTGGCTTCCAGTAGAAGTGTGCAGGATCATCCCCTTCTGCCTCTGCATAGTGCCAAGTGTGATGCCTGGAAAGTGGTCACCATCTGTGACTCTTGAGGGGAGCCATCCTAAGCACAGGGGATGGCAGAAAGCCCAGAGATGAAGAGATCCTGGCTTCCTGATGATGCCTTCAATTTGCTGAATTCAGCCACTCTGGAGCAGCAGTTCCTACCATTGTGCATCATTATGTGAGAATGTTGATGAGTCCCTTTGCATTAGCAGGGTTTTCTGTTACTTGCAGCCAAGCCATCTGGATAGCTACATGGATAGTTTGAGATAAAACAAAACATACAACTCAAAAAGAACAAAGGTTACCCCAGCCATGTCTCATTTATATCACATCTAAGAGTGATGCTCAGCCTGGTCAGTGATGACCCTCATGCAGTTCACCATGGATATGTGTGCTTGTTCATAACATCCCTCAGAGGGAGGCCTCATAGAGAGGACCAGTGTTCTTTAGAGCTAGTGGTGAATTCTAGTTAGGGTACTTCTCTGGCCGCTTTAAAAGAATTGAGATAACAATGACTTACAAAGGTTGTGAGATACATTTTAGTGACATACTTTATTTTCTTGGGGACCAAAATCGCTGAGGACGATAACTACAGCCACAAAATTAAAAGATGCTTTCTCCTTGGAAGAAAAGCTAGCCAGTATTAAAAAGCAGAAGCATCACTTTGTTGAGAAAGGTCTGTATAGTCAAAGCTATGATTTTTCCAGTAGTCATGTACAGATGTGAGAGTTGGACCATAGAAAAGGCTGAGCACTTAAGAACTGATAATTTGAATTGTGGTGCTGGAGAAGACTCCTGAGAGTCCCTTGAACTGCAAGGAAATCAACCCTGAATATTCATTGGAAGGACTGATGCTGAAGCTGAAGCTCCAGTACTTTGGCCACCTGACGTGAAGAGCTGACTCATTAGAAAAGACCCTGATGCTGGGAAAGATTGAAGTCAGAAGAGGGTGACAGAGGATGAGACAGTTGGATGGCATCACCAGCTCGATAAACGTGAGTTTGAGCAAACTCCAGGAGATAGTGAAGGACAAGGAAGCCAGGCATGCTGCAGCCTGTGGGGTTACAAAGACTTAGCAACTAAACAACAAAAAGTATGAACTGATAGATGGTCAAGGAGTTGGGTGGACTATCCCACAGGGTCATCTACGGTTCTTCTCTGTCATTCACACGGATGTTGTCTCCATGAGCATCAAGAAAGCTGGCTCACCACTACTCCAGTGTTTCAGAGTGTGGGGTGGGGAGGAAGGAAGGGCAGAGTGGGGCAGTGCAGGCAGCCTCCTTTTACCCAGAATTGCACAGATTACTAACAATCACAATTCACTGGGTGGAACCTGGTCACATGATGACACGGTCACATGATGATGCAAGGGAGTCTGGGAAGTAGCTGTCCCTAGCTGGGTGGCCATGTGTCCATGGGAAACCTAGAGGATTCTGTTGGTAAGAAAGTGAGAATAGACACTGGAGGAGTGTCTGCCACAGCGAAGAGGCAGATGTGTGTGACCACAGCAGGGTGCTGGCTGCCACCCTCAGGCTGTGGAGCAGGTGTATGAGCCAGGAGGGCCAGGCTCCCTGAGCAGCCTTGTGCCAGTTCTGACCTGCCCTTGGCCTGTCTTCCCAGTCAGACAGGGGCCTTGTACCAGGTAGTGTTTAAAACCTCTTCAAACTCTGACTTGTTCTGGCACAGCCCCATGCACAGGCATTCTGCCTCTGGAGTGGGTGCGGAGACAAGGCGGCAGCAGGCTGAGCAGCCGCATGTGGGTGGTGGGTGTTAAAGTCATAAGAGAAGTCACTGCTGACCTTTACTGGGAGCTTACTAGGAGCCTGGAACTGGGCGGTGTCCCTTACGTGGACTGACCCCATGAGCCCTTACACGCCCTGTGAGCCCTTACATGCCCTGTGAGGCGGATTGCTCCATTTCATGGATGGGGCAGCTGTGGCTCAAGCAGGCTTAGAGAAGGAGACCTGGCCATCCGACTCCAGAGCCCACAGGCTTAACTCCATGTCGTGAGGAGGACTGGGGCTGCAGTGGGATTTGTGAGGCATAGCAAGGTCATGGTGAGCCCAGAAATCAGGGCCAACATCGGGGTTGATCTGCAGCGTTGATTCTCCCCCTCCATGGTGACCCCATAGCCAGGAGGGGCTGTTGCCACTCTGTATCACATCTGGGCATGACACTGTGGGTTGCATCACCCCTCGCCAGCACAGGCTGTTCTTCAGGAGGAGAGTACTGCGGGTGAGAGAGGCGTCTGAGGGGGTCAGTGTGGGGCACAGTGCAGAGTGTTCCATGGGGGCTCATCACGTGGCTCTCAAGCATCCTTTCAAGTGCCGCTCCTGCTGAAAGGGGCAGGGAGACCTCGGCCTGTCCCTGTCCTGTGTTCCCAGAGAAGGCTGTGCTGGGAAGAGGTGGAACCCCAGCCCTAGAAAATGAGGGTCAGTGTATGAAGCAGGCCCGTCCCTCAAGCTGACACTGTTTGGTGGCCTGGCTCCTGACATCAGATGCTGCCTCTTGCTCCATCCTGGAGGTCAGTGGCTGTGTGCTCAGAGGGGACTCCAGGAAGGGAGGGATCACCAGTGGGTGTGCACTATAGTCCCCTTAGTGGTGGGATTCCTTGGTTTTGTGAGCAGGCTGGCCTAGGTGGGGGGAGTGAGGCTCCTGTGGCCACCCACCTGTTGGCACCAGACCACAGGCAAATGCCACATGGAGGAGCAGACCCAGATGAGATCAGGGCTCCCTGACCCAGCTCCAGTGGGGTTTCTGGGCAGCCAGCAGTCTCCAGGCACAGCAGACTCACTGAACGTGAAGCTATGGGGTGGTGCTCAGGCTAACCCACCTCGCTGTTCAGGGTCTCCTCACCCACAAAGATGCAAACCCTCCTCTTGATCCCCTCGAGTGAGGACGGTCTCATTTAGGGTTGTTTCTTTGGTTCATTCCTAAAGTAGTTATTTTCCTAAAATGCAATTACAAATGCCTCAGCTCCAGGCTGCTTTTGAAGACTGAACTTGGGCAGAGCCTCCTGCACAGGAAACCTGCCACCCTCTCTGGGCCTGGGTGGGTCAACCCCTCCCTCCCCAACTCTGCCTCTCATTGGTGGTTCTAGTGTCACAAGCATAATGGTCCATTTACTCATTGTTCCACTGAGCAGACTGTGAGCTTCCTTTTTTTTTTTTTAGAGCATTCTTTGACATTGCCTTTCTTTGGGATTGGAATGAAAACTGACCTTTTCTAGTCCTGTGGCTACTGCCGAGTTTTCCAAATTTGCTGGAATATTGAGTGAAGCACTTTCACAGCATCATCTTTTAGGATTTGAAATAGCTTACCTGGAATTTCATCACCTCCAATAGCTTTGTTCGCAGTGATGGTTCCTGAAGCCCATTTGACTTCACATTCCAGGCTCTAGGTGAGTGATCACACCATCGTTGATTATCTGGGTCGTGAAGCTTTTTTTTGTACAGTTCTTCTGTGTATTCTTCCTACCTCTTCTTAATATCCTCTGTTTCTGTTAAGTCCATACCATTTCTGTCCTTTACTGAGCCCATCTTTGCATGAAATGTTCACTTGGTATCTCTAATTTTCTTGAAGAGATCTCTAGTCTTTCCCATTCTATTGTTTTCCTCTATTTCTTTGCACTGATTACGGAGGATGGCTTTCTTATCTCTCCTTGCTATTCTTTGGAACTCTGCATTCAAATGGATATATCTTTCCTTTCCTCCTTTGATTTTTGCTTCTCTTCTTTTCACATATTTTGGTAGGCCTCCTTAGCAGCCATTTTGCTTGTTGGCATTTCTTTTTCTTGGGGATCCCTGTCTCCTGTACAATGTCACGAACTTCCACCCATACCATAGTGGTGAAAATAAACAATGGAATCAACAAATCATTGGGGAAAAAAGTATGAATCTTCATTACACAAGAGGCACAACTAAAAATTATAACAACAGTGAGGGGAATAGAAAATAGTCTTTAGCACATCATAGTAACATCACACAGAACATTACATTGTATCTTCAGGCAAGATACAATGAGGAATGCTAAAAGTGAAAATAGTATTTTTTTTTAAAAGAAAAAATAGGACATTTGTGTAGACTCAAAGAATAGCCTCCAACATATTTACTAACTACTATGGTTGTTGATGCTGCTGCTAAGTTGCTTCAGTCGTGTCTGACTCTGTGCGATCCCAGAGACGGCAGCCCACCAGGCTCCCCTGTCCCTGGGATTCTCCAGGCGAGAACACTGGAGTGGGCTGCCATTTCCTTCTCCAATGCGTGAAAGTGAAAAGTGAAAGTGAAGTCGCTCAGTCGTGCCTGACTTTTAGCGACCCCAAGGACTGCAGCCTTCCAGGCTAGAGTACTGGTTAAGTCCACAAATTCTTTGATGCCCTTCCCTCTAGGCTATGGAGCTTAATAAATTTTTCCCTTGAATACTGAATGGACTTAGTCACTTGCTTCTAATAAATAAAACATAGAAAGCAAAAAAGAAAAACTTCACAGTGGATATACCTAGCAAGTACTATCTTAACTAAGTCATTAATATTAACATCACCAATAATAAGACATACTGATATTATGTACTCCCTGATACGATGCAATTAAACATAGACAATTCATAACTTCAGTCTAATCATGAGAAAATATCAGGCAAACACAAATTGAGGGATATTCTACAAGATACCTCATCTTAAAGTGTCAAGGTAAGAAAAAAATCAGGAGAAAAAAACCAAAATTTCACAGACTTCAGGAGTAAAAATCTATAACAAATAAATGCAATGTGGTACTCTGGACTGAATCCTGCAAGAGAAAAAGTATATTTGCAGGGAAGCCTGTAGTTTCATTGACAGACCTGTACCACTGTTAATTTCTTAACATTGTATTATGGTAGGCGTTAGCAATAAAGGAAGCTGAAGCTGAAACTCCCTTGGACACTTCATGTGAAGAGTTGACTCACTGAAAAGACCATGATGCTGGGAGGGATTGAGGGCAGGAGGAAAAGGGGATGACAGAGGATGAGATGGCTGGATGGCATCACCAACTCGATGGACATGAGTTTGAGTGAACTCCAGGAGTTGGTGATGGAGAGGGAGGCCTGGCATGGTGTGATTCATAGGGTTGCAGAGTCGGACACGACTGAGCAACTGAACTGAGACGAAGGGTATTTTCCAACTCTCTCTACTATTTTTGCAACTCCTCTGTAAATATAGAATTACTTCAAAATAAAAAGTTAAAATAAGCTCTTAAAAGCTAGTGGGGAAAAATTAGGTCACCTACCAAAAAATAAGAGTAACAGTAACTTATTATTAGTAAAACAGTTGCAAGAAGACAATAGATCAGTGTCATTAATGCTTCAAGAAAACAGTTTTCAGCCTAGAATTCTGTGTTAGCCAAACTATCAATTAAGTTGAAAAGCAAAAGTAAAGGCATTTTCAAAAGAATTTACTTCCCTATGCCTTTTTGTAGGAAGCATTTCAGAATGTTTTCCAGAAACAAAGGGAATAAACTGAGAAAACTGAGGATGTAAGATCTTGAGAATACTGCATCCAAACCAACAGAGCAGGGAAGAAAGGTTTCAGGATGATAGCTGTGCAGCAGTCCTAGAGAGAAATCAATCAGTGTTTGATCAGAAAGCTGGAGACCTCCAGGAATAAGGAGAAACTGGACGGAGTTGATGCTTCTCTTGAAAAGTTAAAATAACAAGAGGAGGTGATAAAGTTAACCAATGCAAGGGGTAGAAGGCAACGTGAATCTTTGGGGAAAAAGAATACACAGGAAACAACGTGTAACCCACATAAGCATAGTCCATTACATAACCACAATTATGTATTAGTTTTCAGCGTTAAGAACTAAGCTATATAAACAGGCTGCTGCTAAGTCACTTTAGTCGTGTCTGACCCTGTGCGACCCCATAGACGGCAGCCCACCAGGCTCACCCGTCCCTGGGATTCTCCCGGCAAGGACGCTCGAGTGGGTTGCCATTTCCTTCTCCAATGCGTGAAAGTGAAAAGTGAAGTCACTCAGTTGTGTCAACCCTCAGCGACCCCATGGACTGCAGCCTTCCAGGATCCTCCATCCATGGGATTTTCCAGGCAAGAGTACTAGAGTGGGGTGCCATAAAACAGGCAGTGGTTATTAAAGAAAATGTAAGCATTTTAACATCAAGAGAAAGAGGAGCGAGTAAAAGNCCTCAGCGACCCCATGGACTGCAGCCTTCCAGGATCCTCCATCCATGGGATTTTCCAGGCAAGAGTACTAGAGTGGGGTGCCATAAAACAGGCAGTGGTTATTAAAGAAAATGTAAGCATTTTAACATCAAGAGAAAGAGGAGCGAGTAAAAGTTTAGGTGAGAGAACTTAAAAGGTGGAAGAGATGGAAACTGAAGGACAGACATGGCGGTACGCTATTACAGAGTAGTGTGTCATGATACAACATTTGGCCTACACGCAATTAAAGAAAAGACTGAAAGTCATTGATGGTATGAGGTGAGGTAAATTATTTTGGGAGGACTGTTGATTTCTGACAGTTTGTAACTTAGTGTCCCTTTTGTAAAACAGAAGTATATTGATGTACAATATTATATAAGTTATATAGGAACATAATATAGTGATTCACTATTGTTAAGGTTATACTTGATTTATAGTTATTACAAAATATTGGTGATACTTGTGTTGTACAGTAAATTCTTGTAACTTATTTTATACCTAATAGTTTGTATCTCTTAATCGCCTATCCTTAAATTGTATCTACCCCTTCCCTTTCCCTATTCTTAACCACTAGTTTGTTCTCTATACCTGTGAGTCTGTTTCTTTTTTTTAAAAAATATTCACTAGTTTGTTATATATTTTACATTCCACTTATAAGTGATATCATACAGTATTGATCTTTATTTCACGTCACCTATTGATGGACAGCTAGGTTGCTTTCATTTCTAGGTAAGTGTAAATCATGCTGATATGAACACTGGGGTGCATGCATCTTTTCAAATTAGTGTTGTTTCTTTTTCCCGGAATATATACCCAGGAGTGGAACTGCTGAATCACATGGCAATTCTATTTCTAGTTTTTGAAACCTCCATACTATTTTCCAGAGTGGCTGCGCCAATTTACACTGCCGCCAAGAGCACACAGAAGGGCTCCCTTCTCTCCACATCCTCACCAACATGTTTTCACTTGTGTTCTTTTATTGACAGCCACTCTCACAGTGAGGTGGTTTTGATTTGCATTTCCCTGATGATCAGCAACACTGAGCAGTTTTTTATGTGCCTATTGGCGATCTGTGAGGTAAATTCTTAACTCTCACTGCAGGAACTCAGTAGTATTTAATATTGATATCAATAAGTAACAGTATAAGCATATTTTATAGATACATTGAACCACCACAGGATTAATAAAAAAGAATGCAGAAACAGTTTAAACACATGATTTACTCCAGGAAGCAGAACGGGGTAGAGGGGAGAGACTTGGATTAACAATTGAAGCTCTTCTACATGATTTCATTTTTTTTTGTATTGATATAGCCAATTAACAATGTTCTGATAGCTTCAGGTGAACAGCAAAGGGACTCAGCCATACAGACACACGTATCCATTTTTCCCCAACGATCTGATTTTTTAAAATACCATATGTATGAATCATTTGGAAAACTTTAAAATTTATTTTACAGAAAGCAAAAAAAAAAAAAATCTTCATTATTTCTCAGCAGTGAAAAAAGATAACTCATTTATTCATTTATAGTAAGGTGATGACTGAGTTTCTACTTAGTGCTCTGGTTGGGTATTAAATAAAACACTGTTCTTGCCATGAAAAACCAAGACTTTTAGCTTAACACATTAAATACTTAATCAATACTAATTTATTTCAAAAGATATTATTTCATATTCTTTTCAACAACTGTAATAAACAGAGTGAAAATTATTGATATTATGTCCTTAAAAATAATAAGTATCTGATGCTAAGTCAAATATTTTTCAAAATAACATGTTTAAATAAAAAATTTCATGAATGATGTATTCAAGATGTTTGAAATACTGAAAATAAACTTTAACTACATTAAATTCTTAATTATTCAAGTTATTAGAAGATGATAATGATAGGGACCATTTACAAAAAGAAATTATGCCTCCAAAGAAGCAGGAAAAAAAAAAAGAAATTATGCCTCCAAATCATTAAATCTTTTGAAGTAAATGTTTAAATAAATTCTTCAATAAATTAATCTTGTGTAATCTGTATGAGTATGGATGTACAATAGAAAGGAACTTGAGAAAATCACTGTTTCTCAAAAATGATGAAATCACAATGTGAGAGGTTCCAAATTTTCTCAGCTTCCCTAATCTGTCTCATTGCTAAGCCAGGGTGGAAATACTGCATACAATAACTCTGGCAGAGTATTTTTCTATACAGATATCAATATTTCTATGGGTTTAATTTTTAATCACAATACATTTGCCAATATGAAAGGTGAGGTGGCATTAGAAACCCCAGTGCAATATACTACAGAAAGCTTTTAAAACTTTAATTAAAAGTCTTATTTTTAATATAATGCTAACTCAGTGATTGAGCCATTACACTAAGACACATCTGTATTACTAACTTGTGTGCATATCAAACTAAGTAATTTTTACTTATCACTTCAAAGAGATCTAACAATCATTATTTCTTCTCTGAGATTATATTCTAATGGTAAGGGGAGGGAGGTGGGAGGGGGGTTCAGGATTGGGAACATGTGTACACCTGTGGCGGATTCATGTTGATGTATGGCAAAACCAATACAGTATTGTAAAGTAAAATAAAGTAAAAAAAAATATATATATATATATATATAAAATAGAGCCAACTTCTAGCTTACAATGCTTTTGTTAGAATCAAATGAGATGATTTTTTTGAAACACCTGATATTCAGTAGCTGATCAGTATGTGTCACTTCCAGTTCCCCTTTCGTCCTTTATGTCTCTTGATTCAAGTTAACCATTAACATCTAATTGAAAAAAATCTACCCAAATCATTGCTTTTTTAAAATAATTAGAGTCCCAAAAATATAAACTATATATGTTCTAAATACAGCATATCACTGTTATATGCCCCCAAAAAGGGAAAACTGCCCANACATCTAATTGAAAAAAATCTACCCAAATCATTGCTTTTTTAAAATAATTAAATAGAGTCCCAAAAATATAAACTATATATGTTCTAAATACAGCATATCACTGTTATATGCCCCCCAAAAGGGAAAACTGCCCAACATGATATCACGACTTAATACAAGCTTCTATTAAAACAGTATAGTATTGCTATAGGAAGAGACAAATAGATAAAACAGAGAATCCAGAAATTGAGCCATTCTTAAATGGAACATCAATATATGAGAGAAATTCCATTACAAATCAATGAAGAAAAAACTGAACTATTCAAAAAATGGCTTTCCACATGGAATAAAAATAGAATTATATTTCCTTTTTAGGAAATCATCAAAAACACTCTAGGCTAATAAAAGATCAAGCTTATGGAAAGAAAACCTTAAAGGCAGCAAGAAGGAAATGTTTTTAAAAACTTTATGATCTTGGGATATAAGAAAATTTCATTGAAAAAGTAAAAGGGATATATTTACATATTGTTATATTTGACTAAATAAAAATGTAAAACTTCCATATGATGAAAGATGGCACCAAGATAATAACTGGCAGTATGTGAAAACCTTTTGCAAAATATAAATCAGTAAGAAAAAGGAAAACAATAAAAAAGAGCAGAAAACAAAAGATAAACGACCAATAAACATATGAAAAGATGCTTCATCTCACTATAATCAGGAAGAATGATAGTTTAAAAAATCGGAACCCATTTTAGACTAACAAAAAGTTTCAAAGCCTGAAGCTACTGAGTACTGGTGAACATACAGCACAGTGAAAACTCCTGATCAACCCCTAGAGTAACAGAGATGGTGACAGCCACTTTGGAGATTTTAGTGTTCATCTAGCAAAATCAAACACACATTCTCTAAGGTCCAGTAATTCTACCTCTTGTACATGTTCACTGTATGTTCAAAGCAGTAAAGTCCGTGACAGCAAAAAACAAACTGGAAGTCATCTAAAGAGTGTGGGGACTGGATTACACAGTGTAGTACAGCTGTGATACAATGCTACACAGCAGTTAAAAGAAGCAGACGTATTCAGACACAAGCATGTATGTGTGTTTGATATGAACTTGGACAGATTATAAAACGTAAGTGAAATTATGATACAGTAATATATCATTTACATAAAGTCTTACAGAACACACAAAACAGTATTTCATATATATATATATATCCATGAACAAAATACGTAAGAGTAAATTCATGGCAGCTGTTGTCTTTGGGAGATAGGAGGACACAGATGATGTTAACTTTATACGACCTGTTTTGTTAAGAGAGTTTAGGTAGGTATTTGTCATATGGTTCTTGATACTTCACTCAATTATCTGGATTATTAAAAAACTAATTAAGATCACCAATAAGATGGTAATTCAACTCTCTTTTAATTTAAACTGACAAAAAGTAATATATGTCAGTTTAACACACTGAGAAAAAAAAAGATAAACAAATGGAATAAATTCCAAGTCCTTTAAATTATGCTGATAAACCTTACAAAAAATAGAAAANAAAAAACTAATTAAGATCACCAATAAGATGGTAATTCAACTCTCTTTTAATTTAAACTGACAAAAAGTAATATATGTCAGTTTAACACACTGAGAAAAAAAAAGATAAACAAATGGAATAAATTCCAAGTCCTTTAAATTATGCTGATAAACCTTACAAAAAATAGAAAAAAATATATCTCAGAAATAAGGTAAAAAGTTTTGATCTTAAGAATCTTTCATTTAATCACTAAGGTGAATAATCTCTCTTTAATAATCTCTCTTTTCAATTCCATAGCTCACTATCACCAAAAGTTTCACCTAAGCATTGAGAAAAGAACAAGACCTAAAATAAACCAACTAACCTGTATGAGTTCTTCTATGTCTCTGAAGCTCATCACTCCTTGTAAATCTTTTGCCACAAAACATCCAGTTGCATATAAAAGGTCTTTCTCCAGTATGCCAGCGAAGATGTGCTCGTAGGTGAGATGTTTTGCCATAAACTTTTCCACATCCTTCAATATGACAGATATGCTGTTTCTTTTTTCCTGGTTCATTACTGCCTCTATCAAAAACAACAACAAAAAAAACATTAATTACACTTCCAAATGTCATGCTTATAATTAAGGAAAAATAAAAGGGAATTAAGGTAATTAAATGATGCTTTCTAAATGGGTTTTTTAAATCATGATGTCACAACTATTGTTAAAAATCAGAAAAATTTCAATGAATGAAAACAGGGCTGTGGAATAAACTCAAAAGTGCAATGAAAACACGTTAATTTTACAGAATTCTATGTTCTGCCATGGAATTCCTGTTCATTTCCTAGCAGCTTCCTCCCCTGGGAAAAAATCTTTAAGCTTTTCAAGACATGTGAACATTCTTCTCTGAAACAGCAAAATATGGTAATCCTTATTTAAAAGTATAGGTTCAGAGTTTCACTTCCAACAAAAATAGCGTGAAGACCTCTATGGACCTATTCCCCAGTGAAACTAGTGAAAATGATAACAAACAAAGCAAATACTATTTACAATGTCTGGAAATGGCCCTATGAGTATACAACAAAAAAAGAAACATTGATTCACGAAAACCAAATAGAATTTGGTACGAAGAGTGAGAGTCTGTTGTATTTGAACCAATACTCACGCTGTCTCTCCCTCCTCCTTTCACCTGTCTGGATACAGAAACACTACAATTGCACCAAAGACTGGTAAATCAACAACACTGTTCCCTCTGCTCCCACCTTCCAGTTGGTGGGTTATCACCTCAACACAGGCAGGTCATCAGTATTTCTCTATGTACCTGCTGCTGAGGTTAAGTTTCAGGTGAGTGTGGTTGACAGATGAGGAACAACCTTCTTCCACCCAATTTCAATTCCTGAGACACAGGCTGGACCTTGGATAAAGTGTGATGAAAACACTGAAGTCCAGATTACACTAGACCCAGCTCATATGTAGTTCATAAATCAGAGGTTCCAAGCCTGGCAAGATATAAAATCTAAGGCTACTAATGATCTCCTTGTTCCCAAGTGCTCAACTACTGGGGCATGGAATGCATAGGGAGAAATGTGCCATTGTCCCACTATCACAGTTCAACAACCATCACACAGATTTTGGCCAGAAGGAGAGCATACCATAAAACATCAGGATCCAAATCTCTTCCCAAGAAACTGATTTCATTTGCAACTAAGTGTGGAAAGGTCTAAAGATGCTCTTAAAAATAGAATGGACAGGGAGGAAACTAATAGATATGTTGGTGAAGTAAGCTAACCTGCAGACTGTTAAGCTGCCAGAAAAAACTGAGGAATAGAGGTAGCTGGTAGGAGCCCTAC
Source organism: Oreotragus oreotragus (assembly GCA_006410675.1). Classification (NCBI taxonomy): domain Eukaryota; kingdom Metazoa; phylum Chordata; class Mammalia; order Artiodactyla; family Bovidae; genus Oreotragus; species Oreotragus oreotragus. The sequence continues at coordinate 79,277 of SJYX01008968.1, forward strand.
AGGATCAAAATAAATTTCAGATAGAGACCTAATGCTTGCCCTTTTAAACTCTGACTGAATCAGTGTGTGCAGCAATATATGTTTCAGGGCATTATTAAAAACAATAATCAGTGGAGCTGAACAGCTGGGTGTGGTCAGAGAAGGAGATATCCCAAAAGACCCATACCCAAACCGCTGCCATTCCAGGGTAACTAAGGAACAAGATGATTCATATTTGGAAGAGCAT
>SJYX01008968.1:86481-98629 GCA_006410675.1 Oreotragus oreotragus
CCAGAGGGATGGGGTGGGGTGGGAGGTGGGAGGGGGGTTCATGTTTGGGAGTTCTTGTAAAAAAATAAATAAATACAAAAAAAATTTAAAAAAATTAAAAAAATAAAATAAAATAAATAATATACTCCTACTAAATAATCAGTAGGTCAAGGAAAAAAATCAAAAGACACTGAAATGAAGGAAAACAAAAACACAACATACCAAAACTTAGTCCATACACATAAACTGATGCTCAGAGGGAAACTTATAGCTGTAAATATCTATATTTAGAAAGATCTTATCTCAAGCATGTCAGAATGGCTATCATCCAAAAGACAATAACAAATAACAAATGTGGAGAAAAGGGAGCCTTCATGCACTGTTGCTGGGAATGTAAATTTGTATAGCTGTGATGGAAAACAGTATGGATACTCCTCAAAAACTTAAAAATAGAATGGCCCTAAGCCCCGGAATGCCACTCCTAGGTATTTAACCAAAGAGAATGAACCACTATTTAGAAAAGATACAAACACCCTATGTTAACTGTATCATTATTCACAATAGCCAAGATACAGAAGCCACCAAAACACCCATCAATAGATGAGTGGATAAAATATATATGATTATGTGTATACACACACACAATATAATATTACTCAGTCATCAAAAGGAATGGAATCTTGCCATCTGTGACAATCTGGATGGACCTTGGTCAGAAAAAGACAAATACTGAATGCTTTTACTTATATGTGGAATCAAAAAAAGTAAACAAATTAACAAACATAACAAAATAGAAATAGTTATAGAGAACAAAGGGGTGGCTGCCAGAGTGGGAGAGGGGAAAATAAGGCAAGGGAGACTGAGAGGCACAAGCTTCCAGTTAAAAAAGTAAATGAGTCAAGGGGATAAAATATTCAATGTGAGGAATATGGTCAATAGCTATGCAATAATTTTATACAGTGAAATATCATAGAATTGTGATTATTTTGAAATATACAGAAATTGTTCAGTCGCTAAGCCTCGTTTGGCTCTCTGCAACCCAATGGACTGTGCACACCAGGCTTCCCTGTCCTTCACCATTACCAGGAATTTACTCAAACTCATGTCCACTGAATTAGTGATGTCATCCAACAATCTCCTCCTCTGTCGCCCTCTTCTTTTCCTACCCGCAATTTTTCCCAGCACCAGGGTCTTTTCCAGTGAGTCAGCTCTTCACATCAGGCGGCCAAAGTATTGGTGCACCAGCATCAATCCTTTCAATGAATATTCAGGGTTGATTAACTTTAGGATTGAATGGTCCAATATCCTCGCAGTTCAAGGCACAACAACAGTTAGAAAGCATCAGTTCTTCAGCACTCAGACTTCTTTATGGTCCAACTCTCATATCCAAACATGATACAGGAAAAACCACAGCTTTGACTATACAGACCTTGATTCACTATATTGTAAAACAGGAACTAACATATAGTGTTGTAGGTCAATTATCTGGAGAAGGCAATGGCACCCCACTCCAGTATTCTTGCCTGGAAAATCCCATGGACGGAGGAGCCTGGTGGGCTGCAGTCCATGGGGTCGCTAAGGGTCGGACACGACTGAGCGACTTCACTTTCACTTTTCACTTTCATACATTGGAGAAGGAAATGGCAACCCACTCCCGTGTTCTTGCCTGGAGAATCCCAGGGACGAGAGCCTGGTGGGCTGCCATCTATGGGGTCACATAGAGTCGGACACGACTGAAGTGACTTAGCAGGTCAATTATACCTCAAAAGCAAACAAACTCAAAGAAAAAAAGAGATCAAATTTGTGGTTACCAGAGGATGGGGAAATGGATCAAAGCAGTCAGAAGGTATAAACTTCCAGTTCTAAGATAACTAAGTACTAGGATGTAATACATGATAAATGTAATTAAAACTGCTACATGTTATATATGAAAATTGTTAAGACAGTAAATCCTAAGAATCCTCAATGCAAGGAAATTTTTTTTCCTATTTAATTTTACAGCTATACAAGATGATGTTTACTCAACTTATTATTATAACCTTTTCATGACATATTAAGCCATATTATTATGCTGTACACTTTACATTTATACAGTGCTGTATGTCAATTATATCTCAGCAAAAACTGCACGGAAAAAAGATCATAAATAACCTAACTTTTCATCTTAAGACAATGAAAACAGCAAATTAAATCTAAAATAAAACAAGCAGAAGAAAGAAAATAATAAAGAAAAGAGCAGAAACTAATGCATTAGAGAATACAGAAACAGTAAGCAAAGAAAAAATGAATAGTACCAAAAGCTAATTCTTTGAAAAGGTCAACTAAACTTACAGCTGTTAGGGGGACTAACAAAGAAAAAGAGAGAGAGAGAGAGAGACTCAAATTACTAGAATCAGAAATGAAAAAGGGAACATCACTACCAACCTCACAGAAATAAAAACGATTATATGGGAATACCAAGAACAATTGTATGCCAATTACTTAAAAACTAGCAGATGAACAAATTCTTAGAAATATACAAAGTACCAAAGCTGACTCAAGAACAAGATACAAATCAAAACAAGTAAACAGGATGAATTAGCAGTCGAAAAAGTATTCACAAGAAAAGCCCAGGATCAGTGAGCTTCACAGGTTCATAAACACTTTTAAAAATTAATACCAGATCTTTACAATCTTTCAAAAAAAATCAAACTGGAGAGAAGACTTCCCAATGAATATTCTTCCCAAAGAATATCCTTCCAATGAATATCTGGGGTTGACTTCATGTCAATCCCGAAGGAAATTAACTGTGAATATTCAATGGAAGGACTGATGCTGAAGCTGAAGCTCTGAAACTTTGGCCATCTGATGCAAAAGGCTGACTTTTGAAAAGACCCTGATGCTGGGAAAGACTGAAGGCAAAAGGAGAAGGCGGCAGCAGAGGACGATCTCTGTTGAGATACTATCACCAGTTCAATGGACATGAATTTGAGCAAACTCCAGGAGATAGTGAAGGACAGAGGAGTCTGGCAAGCTGCAGTTCACAGTGTCGCAAAGAGTCAGACATGACTTAGTGACTGAACACCACCACAAACTCTTTCAAAAAATGTTCTGGAAAAGAAAACTTCCTAACTCATTCCAAGAAGCCAATAATACCCTTACCAAAACCAAAGAAATTATAAGAAAACCACAAACTGATATTACTCATGGACATGGATGTAAAAATCCCCAACAAAATAGTGAAAAACCAAATCCAGGAACATAAAAACAGAATTACATAGCATGACCAAGTTGTATTTATCCTGTAAATGCAAAAGCACTTTAACACGTGACAATCAGTTAATGTAATATAATATACTGATATAATAAAAAAACAAAACTGCACGATCATCTCAACAGATGAAGAAAACACATCAAAAACGCTTTCACACTGGGTGTGCTGGAAGACTCATGCACCCAAATGTTAGACGTTTCCACAAAGCCAAAGTCCCCAACACAATGTGGTGTTGGTAGAGACAGACACGCAGGTCACTGAGATAGAATCGAGTCTAGAAATACATCTATATGTCTGTGGTCAACTGATTTTTGACAAGGGTGCCAAAACTATTCAATGAATGAGGAAGGAATAGTTTTTTAACAAATGGTGTTGGATGAACCCTCACCTCACATCATTTTGTGAGGTGAGGACAAAAGACCTAAATGGACAAAAGACCTAAATGTAACAACAAAAACTATGAAACTCTTATAGGAAAACATCAGATTTGAGACATCAGATATGGCAATGGATTCTTAGATATGACACCGAAAGCAGAAGTATCCAAAAACAAGACTGGACTTCACAATTAAACACTTTTCTGCTTCAAAGGATACCAAAAAAGAAAAGTGAAAAGACAACTCACAGACTGAAAAAAAAAATTATTTCAAATGATATCTCTGATAAGGAACCTGTATCAAGAATATATAAAGAACTACTCATACTATAATTCAATAATAAAAACACAAATAATTAAAATGAGCCTGAGATCTTAATAGAGAATTCTTTGAAGAAGACATACAAATGGCCAATAGTACACACACAAAAGCATACTCTACATTATTTGTCATCATGGAAATGCAAATCAAAACCAAAAACTTGGGTAAGTATTTGCGTGCGTGCATGCTTAGTTGCTAAGTTGTGTCTGATTCTTTGCAGCTCCATGGACTGTAGCCAGCCAGGATTCTCTGTCCAGGGGATTTTCCAGGCAAGAATACTGGAGTGGGATGCCATTTCATAACTCCAGGGGATCTTCCTGACCCAAGGATCAAACCTGTGTCTTCTGTACTGCAGGCAGATTCTTTACAGCTGCTGAGCCATTGAGGAAGCCCATACATAACATATATATGTAAGAATATTTATAGCAGCATAACAGTCAACAGATGAAAAATTCCAGTCCACCAACTGATGAATGGATAAGTAAAATCCTGTCTTATCTATAAAATGGAATATTTTGTTCAGTAAAAAGAATGAAATACTGACATATGCAATAGCACAGATAAATTCTGAAAACATACAAAGTGGAAGAAATCAGTCACAAAAACCACATATTATGTGCTTCCCTTTACATGAATGTCTAGAATAGGCAAAACTGTAGACAGAAATTAGTTCAGCGGTTGCCTCGAGCTGGGAGGGATAGGGAGTGATGGCTAAAAAATATAGAATTTGTTGTCAGGGGAATAAAATTGTTCTAAAATTGTGGTGATGGATGTACAACTCTGTGAATACATTAAAAACCATTGAAATGTACAGCTTAAATGAGTGAATCGTATGGCATGTAAGTTTTATATCAGTATAGTTGCTTTAAAATTTTACAAAATAAATGAAAAAAGAAAACCATTAAGACAAAGTATAAGATACATGGCAAAGAACCACTGAAATCCCATTCCTAGACTAGCTCTATTCAATTCCTTTCATAACAATATTATATCTCAACTCTTGGGTTATAAAGCTAGTGATGTTCCAATAGTCAAAGCACTCAGCCAATGGCTTGATTTTAACTAACATCCTATGTGCCTTCATTACATGTAACTGGTCATTACATCTTAGTTATTATTATGCTAGTCTCCACGGAGTTGGGTGGTGGCAACAGAGCGTTTACCTTCCTTCTCCTTCCCTACAATTAGGACAGGAACAGGCAACTCTTCGAAGCCTCTTGCCAGGCTGCACTTCTTGATCAGAAGCCTGCTGGCCTTGCTGCAAATGCACTTGTGTGAGTTGGTCAGGACTAACAGCACCTATCGTTGCATTAGCAATTCCTCCAACTGCTACAGTGACAGGAGCTATGGTAGCTTGTTGGACTTTCACTCCGTCTTGTCCTTGCTGCTGACCTAAAAATGAGAGGGGGAAAAAGAGTATTATAATGTTTTATATTCCTAAAAAAAGCATTAAAAAGATTTCCATATGGANATATGACACCGAAAGCAGAAGTATCCAAAAACAAGACTGGACTTCACAATTAAACACTTTTCTGCTTCAAAGGATACCAAAAAAGAAAAGTGAAAAGACAACTCACAGACTGAAAAAAAAAATTATTTCAAATGATATCTCTGATAAGGAACCTGTATCAAGAATATATAAAGAACTACTCATACTATAATTCAATAATAAAAACACAAATAATTAAAATGAGCCTGAGATCTTAATAGAGAATTCTTTGAAGAAGACATACAAATGGCCAATAGTACACACACAAAAGCATACTCTACATTATTTGTCATCATGGAAATGCAAATCAAAACCAAAAACTTGGGTAAGTATTTGCGTGCGTGCATGCTTAGTTGCTAAGTTGTGTCTGATTCTTTGCGGCTCCATGGACTGTAGCCAGCCAGGATTCTCTGTCCAGGGGATTTTCCAGGCAAGAATACTGGAGTGGGATGCCATTTCGTAACTCCAGGGGATCTTCCTGACCCAAGGATCAAACCTGTGTCTTCTGTACTGCAGGCAGATTCTTTACAGCTGCTGAGCCATTGAGGAAGCCCATACATAACATATATATGTAAGAATATTTATAGCAGCATTAACAGTCAACAGATGAAAAATTCCAGTCCACCAACTGATGAATGGATAAGTAAAATCCTGTCTTATCTATAAAATGGAATATTTTGTTCAGTAAAAAGAATGAAATACTGACATATGCAATAGCACAGATAAATTCTGAAAACATACAAAGTGGAAGAAATCAGTCACAAAAACCACATATTATGTGCTTCCCTTTACATGAATGTCTAGAATAGGCAAAACTGTAGACAGAAATTAGTTCAGCGGTTGCCTCGAGCTGGGAGGGATAGGGAGTGATGGCTAAAAAATATAGAATTTGTTGTCAGGGGAATAAAATTGTTCTAAAATTGTGGTGATGGATGTACAACTCTGTGAATACATTAAAAACCATTGAAATGTACAGCTTAAATGAGTGAATCGTATGGCATGTAAGTTTTATATCAGTATAGTTGCTTTAAAATTTTACAAAATAAATGAAAAAAGAAAACCATTAAGACAAAGTATAAGATACATGGCAAAGAACCACTGAAATCCCATTCCTAGACTAGCTCTATTCAATTCCTTTCATAACAATATTATATCTCAACTCTTGGGTTATAAAGCTAGTGATGTTCCAATAGTCAAAGCACTCAGCCAATGGCTTGATTTTAACTAACATCCTATGTGCCTTCATTACATGTAACTGGTCATTACATCTTAGTTATTATTATGCTAGTCTCCACGGAGTTGGGTGGTGGCAACAGAGCGTTTACCTTCCTTCTCCTTCCCTACAATTAGGACAGGAACAGGCAACTCTTCGAAGCCTCTTGCCAGGCTGCACTTCTTGATCAGAAGCCTGCTGGCCTTGCTGCAAATGCACTTGTGTGAGTTGGTCAGGACTAACAGCACCTATCGTTGCATTAGCAATTCCTCCAACTGCTACAGTGACAGGAGCTATGGTAGCTTGTTGGACTTTCACTCCGTCTTGTCCTTGCTGCTGACCTAAAAATGAGAGGGGGAAAAAGAGTATTATAATGTTTTATATTCCTAAAAAAAGCATTAAAAAGATTTCCATATGGACACTTAAAAACTACGATATTTATTTTAACAGATAATCTGTGTAAAGTACAAAAGCGTAAGTGTTACTGATTTATACTATGTTGATCCCCCTAAAATATAACAGTCTAACCTTTGCAGCTCAGGCTGCCTCTATAGCTGGTTGACGGGACCATACATAAGTCATTACATCCTCTTGGGGCTTAATTTCTCCATCTATAAAATGAAGACTAATAATCCTTGCAACTTACCTACCTCACAGAATTATTGTGAGGATCTGTGAGACACTATTTAAGATCCTTGGATGAAAGATGTTACATAAATAGAAAGTATTAGTATTACCATTTTCACAGTCAGCAACATACCTCATTCACTCCATAAAATCACAAGAGTATATAAAAATAACTGAACAAAGGATTTAGTTTTATGGACATTTCTCATTCCTAAATACTTTAAATTAAGCAAACAACTCTTTATTGATGAGTCTTTTTATTTTATTAAGTAGTTATTAACTAAATGCAAAACCATGCATGATTATTAGATTCTGTCACTAAAACCACAGAACAGATATTTTTCTCTGGTGCTCAAACAAATTGAGCTCATTCCCTTTTTAGGGCCTTTGCACACACTCTCCAGTCTGGGCCAAGATGCCTCTGCACCCAGATCTTTGCACAACTGACTCCTTAGTAACAGTCTGATCATAGTTCAAATCTCTCCCCTTTAGAAAATGCCATTCCTGACCACAACATCTAAAATAGCTTCTCCCCAGTCTGTTTCTGTTTCATTATCAAGTTTTGTCTTATTTAAATTACCGTGTCTTTTATTAATTTTTCTGTCTTTACCTCACTCCTGGATGTTACAGGTCACAGGAGCAGAAATCCTGCCTGTTATGTTCACTACTGTATCCTCAGAAGCTGAACAGAGCCCAACACTCGGCAGCCACTCACCTGTTGCTGTTCAGTCCCCCAGCTGTGTCTGACTCTTTGCGACCCTATGGACTGCAGCACGCCAGGCCTCTCTGTCCCTGACCATCTCCCCGAGTTTGCCCAGGTTCCTGTCCATTCCATCAGTGATGCCATACAGCCATCTCATCCTCTCTTGTCTCCTTCTACTGCCCTCAATCTTTGCCTGCATCAGGGACTTTTCCAATAAGTCAGCTATTTGCATCAGATGACCAAAATACTGGTCAATTTAACATAAGCCACTCAATAACATAAGCTTAACGGAGAACAATTTAAAAGAAGAAAACATTTTCATGTCATTCTGATCATATCACCTCCATGCTCAATGAAACTTTCATTTATTCCCCACTGACCAGTCTGCCATTCAAAGGATTCTACCACAGGGACTTGGCTCCTGACTCACTAATTTCCTCCTAATGGCCAAATCCAAAGAGCACTGTCTCAATGCACACAAGACAGACTGCATGTTACACCACTGGCCACGCCATCCTTAAAACTTGGCTGTTGGAGCTAAGTCCCTACATCCTCAGAAGCTCCTCCTCTGTTAGCTCTCCCTATCAGCACTTAAACCTAAACTGACATCACATTCTTAACAGACTTACCTACTCTCCTTTATTCCTCACTGCCCATTCTCTTCTTAAACTACTGAAATTAGGTGTCTGACTCATCGCTCTGCTAAAATGATGATGGAACGAACAATTTCTCTGACGGTAAACCCCAAATACTCTTCCCTTTGTTCTTATTTCACCACTGGAGCACCTGCAGCTGCTAATCCCACCCTCTTCTTGAAATGCTCTCCTCGTACTTCTCTGATTCTACTCACCACTGGTGTTCCTCCGATTTCTCTAACAATTCCCACATAATTCCAACTTCTCATTCTAACTTGCTCTTCTGGTTACTCACCCACTTTCATAATTTTTACTACTATCTATAAGCTGATGTCTCCAAAACTGTACATTTATGCTCAAATACCTCTCATGAGTATCATAATCTTCTTGTTATCTGCCAGGGAACATTTCCACCCAGATTTTTCACAGGAAATCTTTCTAGGAATGAGACAGGTTATCCCACAGAAATGGTGGTCCAATCTATCATTTTCTCTTGCTTGATTATTACAACAGCTTCCTAATTGCTCTCCTTATCACCATTGTCCTCTATAAGTGCATTCTTAACACAGTTTCCAGAAGAACCATTCATTGTATTAGGAATACTCTGTAATAGTCCAAAAGAAAGAAAAAAATCTTTATGTACTAACCCAAATAAACCTCTAAAATATATAGCTGAATTAAAGGAAGTTACTTGATTTTTACATTCAGTTCAGTTGCTCAGTTGTGTCAGACTCTTTATTTCCTACACTGATTTTTACACTCACAAATAAACTGGAAAAAGTCTGAAAGGATATATAACAAATTGATTAAGAGTGCTTCCTTCTAAAAGGGCATCTGAGATTAGAGTGTAGTTAGCAGGAGTGCTGGTCTTACTTAAACTAGGTGCACTTTTTTTTAAACAAAGAAAATGTCTCCATATATTACTAACATATTAAAGACTAATTTTAAAAGGAAAAATCCTGCTAGTAATTAACAGACCCAATCTGGAACTTCATTATTGCTTTCATCTGCATTTATTTGATTCCCAATAGAACTGGACATGTTTTTCAAATACATATTGGCCATATGAATATCCTTTCTGAATTGTGTGTTCCTATCCTTTGCCGTTTATCTACTATGGCTTAGTTTTTTTCCTTTTGTGTAGCTCCTTAATAAAGGAGCCTTTGTTTTGCTTAAAATATTTTCTATGATGTATAAATTTTAACCACACACATTAAAAAAAAAGGACATAAGGCTTGGTCAAGCCTTGTGAAGTCAGCTATAAGTGACATTTTAAAAAACACTGATGTCTTCACAACCGTTAAACACAATGGGAACACAAGGGGGAAAGTAGAAATGGTAAAAGATGAGGTACGACCTTATTGCCCATTTCTTTGGACTGTACTGATTTGATTCTTTTAGTATTTCATACCATCCCTTTGAGGGAAAGAGGACAGAAAATATTTTTATTTTATAAATGAGAATATAATCTAATTGGTCCTTATTTCTTCTTAGGGGAACAATAATTTGTCAACTTTTTTTTTTTTTTTTTTACAGTGAGTGATAGGTAACATTACTGTGTAAGTAAAATAGACCTATACTTTTGAAAAATAAAAGAAGTCCCAATTATCTGTAAAAAAAATTAACTCAACTACCAATACACTGAAAATGATCTATTTAATAGTAGTCAATAATAATTTAATAATAATGAAGAAGTAGGTTCTATTAGTACTTAGTACTATTTTAAGTACATGTGTCTCATAACTATGTTTTTACACATAGTCTAGGATGTAAGATTATCTACTAGAATTGATCAGGAAAAATAAAAATTGTTGACTTCTGTACTATAAAACTTGCTGTGGAGGGCTAGATGGACTTCTTACTGTTCTGAATAACTTCAAAAGGTTTCTTAAATCAGCCTATTTTGGCTTATTTTCTCTACAAATTAAAACTTACAGTCCATCTAAACAAAAGTCCCTGAAGGAAAGAAGTTATGTCTCCTTATATTGATGCAAATAATTTTCAGCAACTACACTCTGAAACAGGGTTTATTATAATAAAACAGACAAGAAGGCTGTGCATTCCCAAACATAAAAAGATAACCAGGTATGTCTATGGTTGAGGAGGTGGGGTAGAGATGGAGAAAAGAAATGGGAAGTGACTGTTAATGTGTCACGGGTTTCTTTATGAGGTTATGAAAATGTCTAAAATTATATCATGGTGATGGATGCAGTTCTTTGAATACACACACTAAAAGCCACTGAATGTAAACTTTAGATGCCTGTACTATATGATATATGAATCAAACATCAATAAAGCTGTTAAAAAATTAAAAATTCTACTACTGTTGGTTTTAAGTCTGTTTAAACTAGTTGATTCTCACTTGGGGGTATTTTTATCTTACAGGGGATATTCAGTAACGTCAAAAGATATTTTTAGATATCTCTCCCATCAGGAAGCTTCCACATGCCTCTTATCCTTATCCATCAGAGGACAGAATGAAAACCACAATCACAGAAAACTAACTAAACTGATCACAGCCTTGTCTAACTCAATAAAACTATAAGCCATGCCATGTAGGGCCACTCAAGACAGACGGGTCACGGTGGAGAGTTCTGACAAAACGTGGTCCACTGGAAAAGGGAATGGCAAACCACTGCAGTATTCTTGCCTTGCAAACCCCATGAACAGTATGAAAAGGCAAAAAGATATGACACTGAAAGATGAAGGCTGGAAGGTGCCCAATATGTTATTGGAGAAGAGTGGAGAAATAATTCCAGAAAGAATAAAGAGACGGAGCCAAAGTGAAAACCCCACCCAGCTGTGGATGTGATTGGTGATGGAAGTTAATTCCAGTGCAGTAAAGAACAATATTGCTTAGGAACCTGGAGTGTTACATCCATGAATCAAGGTAAATTGGAAGTGGTCAAACAGGAGATGGCAAGAGAGAACATCGACATTCTAGGAATCAGTAAACTAAAGTGGACTGGAACGGGCGAATTTAACTCAGATGACCATTATATCTACTACTGTGGGCAAGGATCCCTTAGAATAAATGGAGTAGTCCTCACAGTCAATAAAAGTTCAAAATGCAGTAATTGGGTACAATCTCAAAAACAACAAAATAATCTATGCTGATTTTCAATAGTATCACAGTAATCCACGTCTATGCCCCAACCACTAATGCCAAAGAGGCTGAAGTGGTTGAAGGGTTCTATGATGACCTACAAGACCTTACGGAACTAACATCAAAAAAAGATGTCCTTTTCATCACAGGGGACTGGAATGCAAAAGTAGGAAGTCAAGAGATAACTGGAGTAATAGGCATGTTTGACCTTAGAGTACAAAATGAAGCATGACAAAGGCTAACAGAGTTTTGCCAAGAGCAAAACAAGTTATGACCAACCTATAGAGCATATTAAAAAGCAGAGACATTACTTTGTCAACAAAGGTTTGTTTTGTCAGTTCAGTTCAATTGCTCAGTCGTGTCCGACTCTTTGCGACCCCATGAATCGCAGCACGCCAGGCCTCCCTGTCCATCACCAACTCCCGGAGTTCACTCAAACTCATAT
>SJYX01008968.1:101751-127044 GCA_006410675.1 Oreotragus oreotragus
CTGAATGTTGAGCTTTAAGCCAACTTTTTCACTCTCCTCTTTCACTTTCATCAAGAGGCTTTTTAGCTCCTCTTCACTTTCTGCCATAAGGGTGGTGTCATCTGCATATCTGAGGTTATTGATATTTCTCCCGGCAATCTTGATTCCAGCTTGTGTTTCTTCCAGTCCAGCGTTTCTCATGATGTACTCTGCATATAAGTTAAATAAGCAGGGAGACAATATACAGCCTTGACGTACTCCTTTTCCTATTTGGAACCAGTCTGTTGTTCCATGACCAGTTCTAACTGTTGCTTCCTGACCTGCATACAGATTTCTCAAGAGCAGGTTAGGTGGTCTGGTATTCCCATCTCTTTCAGAATTCTCCACAGTTTATTGTGATCCACACAGTCAAAGGGTTTGGCATAGTCAATAAAGCAGAAATAGATATTTTTCTGGAACTCTCTTGCTTTTTCCGTGATCCAGCGGATGTTGGCAATTTGATCTCTGGTTCCTCTGCCTTTTATAAAACCAGCTTGAACATCAGGGAGTTCACGGTTCATGTATTGCTGAAGTCTGGCTTGGAGAATTTTGAGCATTACTTTACTAGCGTGTGAGATGAGTGCAATTGTGCAGTAGTTTGAGCATTCTTTGGCATTGCCTTTATGGTTTTTCCAGTGGTCATGTATGGATGTGAGAGCTGGACTATAAAGAAAGCTGAGCACCGAAGAATTGATGCTTTTGAACTGTGGTGTTGGAGAAGACTCTTGAGAGCTCCTTGGACTGCAAGGAGATCCAACCAGTCCATCCTAAAAGAGATCAGTGCTGGGTGTTCATTGGAAGGACTGATTTTGAAGGTGAAACTCTAGTACTTTGACCACCTGATGCGAAGAGCTGACTCATTTGAAAAGATCCTGATGCTGGGAAAGATTGAGGGTAGGAGGAGAAGGGGATGACAGAGGATGAGATGGTTGGATGCCAGCACCGAATCAATGGACATGAGTTTGGGTAACCTCCGGGAGTTGGTGATGGACAGGGAGGCCTGGCATACTGGGGTTCATGTGGTCACAAAGAGTTGGACACATGAGCGACTGAACTGAATTGACACCAGGAGAAGAAGATTAAGAGTATTCTAGTAACTGGAAAGATTTCTCTCTTAGCATATACTCAAAACAAAAGAGTATTTGAGTTTATAAGTCAGTCCTGTGAATCCTAAGTTTACACATGAATTTCTCTCGAATCAGAACCTGAAAACTCTCCTGAAATTGCAAAGCTATAAGCTAAGTCATAGATCTATTTTTTTATCAAAGAACACTTTAGGAAGCCCTACCCTAAAAGAGGAAAATTACTACACCATCTTAATTATATATACATACTTCAGTAATTCATTAATAATAAGTACATTTCTCTTTAAATGTTAGTTATTTCTATGTATCCTGTCCCTTATCTAGACTAACAGGGCCAGTCTTCCAACTCCTTTTCTGTAAAAGGAAAAGTTTATGCTGTAGAAACCCTTCCCAGTAAGCAAGCAACTGACCCCAGAAGGAATGGAGTATTTTCTTTAAACAGAATCTATTTCTTTAAGAAAAATTCTCATTTTCCCTCATTCCACTCATTCTTTATTGTACCATACTAATTTAAGAGGGTGGTGGAAAAAGTCAAAGGAAAACTGGACTACTTCTATATGGAATATTAATAGTTTTTAAAGATGTAAAACTTTTTTCAGTTCTTCAGAGGTAACAGAGTCACTACAGGTAGGCCTGAACTGATAGGATCTCTATCACAAACTTTATCCCACATTAGGCTCTCACCTCCTGAAAACAAAATGTACCAGTCTTAATAACCTGAAAAATCTGCAATTGGAAACCTTTGAGGACAGGAAAAAGAGTGCACAATCAAATCTGAGTTTCGGGAAAACTCTGGAATGTCAAGTATGTGACAGAGAAGCTCGAGGCAGAGAAGCCAGTTAAGAAGAACCTATTTTGCCTTCTAGATGATGAACACAGGAAGAACTCAACATAAGAAAAATAACTATAAAATGTAAAACATATAAAAATATATAGATATACAAAATATAAAGAATATAAAATATAAAAAAATAGTAACAAGAAGTGGTTGCTATCACTTAGTGAAAACTCTCCTGTGCTCTAAATTGTTAGTCGCTCAGTTGTGTCCGACTCTTTGTAACCCCATGGACTGTATGTAGCCTGCCAGCTCCTCCAACCATGAGATTTTCCAGGCAAGAATACTGGAGTGGGTGGCCATTTCCTTCTCCAGGTCATCTTCCCGCCCCAGGGATGGAACCCAGGTCTCCCGCAGTGCAGGCAGACGCTTTACCACCTGAGCCACCAGGGAAGCCTAAGGCCTGTGCTCTCTCCAAGCACTGTGCAAAGCACTTTACATATCCAGAAAAGCACTTGACTGGCACCTAGGTGGTAAAACCAAACGTGAATCAAAGTCTGTCTAATTCCAAAGTTCAGGCATAATGCTACAAACCTGAGTGATTTTAGCCAGACTACATCACTACAAACTCCGGCTAAGATTAAGTCGGTCCTTAAGAATCCTGGTCTGGGTCACAAGGAAGAGAATGAGCCCGTCAACTGAGATAAAGGAATCAAGGAGGGAAGCAGGTCAGGAAAGGAAAATCAGTTCTATGCTCAAGGTATCTCCTACAAGCAGAACCTCAGTTCCAATTCTGTCATCAATTAGAACTGCTTTATGTCCAAGTCAAGTTCCATATGCTTCTTCTCTCATCGATTAACTTGCCATTTTCACTCCCCAAATTGTGAACTTCAACCTCATCCTCACCTTGTTTTCTAGTAATTTGACTGGAAAAACACTGGAAAATTCAGCAACCTCTTCTGGCTTCATTGGCAATTATCTCTTGCCTCTGCGAACCTGTCGTGTCCGTTGGTTATTCCTATCAGATATACCTCTGAAAACAATCTGGTGTTTTCTACTGCCTCAGAAATCATCTCTCTTCTCTCTCTCCAGGCTTTTCCTCTCCACTAGTTCTATATTCCAAGTGAACCAATCTCCTTGAAATCAGATTAGTCTCCTCCCATCCAAGTCCATAGTGTGCAACCTCAAATGTGTATTTGACCACAGTATTCTTTTTAAGGTCCCCTGAAAGCTCCTCCAAGCTTTTAAATGCTGTATCATGACAATGGAAGATTCTCCATGTCCTGGAATTTGCCACCATGACTTCTGCACTTAAACTCTTGGTATGAACACATAAAAAAACCACCTGTGGTTTCCTGGTCACATCATGCTATTACATGATTTTGACCTTTTGCCTGGAATATACTTTCTTTGCCAACCTGGCTACTTTCTTGTCATCCTATATCACTTCCTTGAGAAACATTTCTTGCAAATTCTCTCATTGGATTATACAGTACAATGAAGAGTAGCCCTGGCTCATCACAATTAAAAGCATGAGCAGCAATGAAGACCTAGCACAGCCAAAATAAAAGTTTTTTAAAAGTTTCAAACACAAAATCCAACGAACTTGTATCAACACTCACTCTCCAAGTCATCTTTTCAACATTCAACATTCTGAGATTCCTCTTAGTTGCTGACATACAATCTGGTCCTCTTCCTATCTCCCTGACTGATCTCACTTCTCGACTCAACTTTCTTCTTTGTCCCCAGAAGACTGAGTGTAACCCTAAGGCTAGTTCCCATTCTACTGCGCTTCAAACTCAAAGCTATTTCCCTCATCAATCTCACATATTGCCGTAACTTCAACTACCATTTCTATGTAGAAGACTCTCCCCAAATTCAGAATGACAACTATGATCCCTCTTCTCAGATCCAATCTCCAAACATAAACTGGACATCTCCAACGGAATACTGTACTTTCAACAACCTTAGCAAACAACAAAACTCAAGTTCATCACTTTGTTTTTCTCAATGTCACTTTCTTTTAATGGTGCAATCATTTTCATGGTCAACTGGGCTCAAATTTTCAAGAATTACCTTAAACTTATTTATTCTCTATATTCATGCATTACATCCTGTCAATTGTTCTCTTCAAGTCTCTTGAATCATATTTTACACCCAAGTTCAGATATCCCACCACTGGTATCAGAACTAACTATATGGTCCCAAAATTGGCTTTTCAGTTTTTCCAATGTCTGCTAGATAATAAAACTAAAATAACTCTTCATAAATGAAATTTCCTCTATCCCTCCAAAAATTAACACATTCACACATTGTTTCAGTGACTTGTCCCCAGTCTTTGGTCTGACATTCTCAGTCTATAACCAAACTTCTACCAACCTTGCCAAGTGCACCTTCTACCATTTTCCTCAAAATCTTCACTAAAAAGCTTTACCAATTCTTTCTTAAATAGGTAAATCACATTTCCACTTCGTCTCTTCTGCCCTAGCTGTTTCTTTGGCCAGTAATGCATTCCTTCTTACTTCACATTTTTGGGAGAACTTTCCCTTCCTTCAAAAAACAGTTCAAGCTTCCTACGCTTCAGTTCAGTTCAGTCGCTCGGTCATGTCTGACTCTTCGTGACCCATGGACTGCAGTACACCAGGCCTCCCTGTCTTCATCAACTTCTGGAGTTTACCCAAACTCATATCCATTAAGTTGGTGATCCCATCCAATCATCTCATCCTCTGATGTCCCCTTCTCCTCCTGCCTTCAATCTTTCTTAGCATCAGGGTCTTTTCCAATCAGTCAGCTCTTCACATCAGGTGGCCAAAGTACTGGAGCTTCAGCTTCANCTGCTTCTGTTAGGTCCATACCATTTCTGTCCTTTATTGTGCCCATCTTTGCATGAAAAATTCCCTTGGAAAGCCTTTATTTCCATCTTGTCTCTCAGTGACATCCTCCAATTTTTAATTTCAATGTAACTACCTCTTATCATTTAGCTTAATTTTACTATGTGCCACTATGTATTATTTCTATGCACCATCTATAATTTTAATAAACATTCTATCTCCTCATAGAACAGAAGGTTTTTTTGAAGGTAAGGACTATGTCTTATACCACCTTTGATGCTCTAGGAAATTAGCCCTGTGCCTACACTTAGTAGGAACTTAAGGACTAATCACACAAAAGATATGTAGTTGAGAGGTAATAATAAGAAAAAGTGAAATCAGCAACCAGGAATGCTAACAACTCAGTGATAGGAAACAGGAGAAAAAAGTAATCTGATATGAGTGTGGAGAACATGTGCAAAGGCAATCACAGAATCAGGCATTAGTGCACTGGCATCTGAAAACAGCAAAATTTTCTAACAATCAGCATCAAAGTATGGAATTTTTCTGTTTTATAGGCAGTTCACCCAAACAAACAATAAACAGGTATTAATAAAATATAGGGTTTGGATTTTAATTATCTTCCCCCACCAATGATATTTATTTTAATAAAATAAGGTATGTCAAAGCAAACTAGCTTGTGTAGGTTGGTGTGGATTCCTAAAACTTTAGAATGGCAAGTCTTTAAAAAAATTTTTTTTTTCTTTATTTGGCTGCACTGGGTCTTAGTTGTGGCAAGTGAGATCCAGTTCTTGGACCATGAATTGAACCTGAGGCCCCCTGTAAGGGGAGCATGGAGTCTTAGCCACTGGACTACTAGGAAAGTCCCTTGAATGAGAGCCTTAAATGCACTGAAGTTTACAGTTGATCTGTCCAGGCTGGGAGATACAGAAACGGCACTCAGCGTTAGCAGGGTACAGTATGCTCTGTCAGTTCTTAGGCTCATGGCTTAAAATAGTTGCACAGTTCAGGGCCAAAAGAGGCTAGGCCAACACTGTTAAGACTGTCATGAATCAGCCTAATCCCATATAGACGGCTATTCTAAGATTCATCTCTAACAGGAAACTGAGCAACCAGGAAAGACTAGCTTTCTACTTCCAAGTATACATAAACCTGCCACAGCTCTTCTCTAAAACCATAGAGCGAATCATTCTAACTAAGTAACAACCATCCTACATCCTCTGAAATGTAATCCAGCCCCATCTTCAGTTGAGGGCAATTCTGTACTAGTTACCTCTTTTCACTTCCAATTAAGATGAGACGAATATGAGCACACCTTCGGAGGAGTAGGGGGAGAATTTTTAAAACTATATTGACTTTCTTGAACTGAAATAACATTTGGCATATTTGTGGGGGAATTAGAACATAGGCAAAGAAAAGGTTCTGTTCACTTACAGAAAACCAGAGTATGATTAACTTAAAAACTCATTTACAGAAATAAACCTTAAAAGACAGAACTGTTTGCTCATTTGATGGAAGAGACTAACTTAAATAATTTAAAGATGTGTGCAGACAAGGAAATGAATGAGCTCCACTGTAAAATTATAATCAAAGCCTAATTCTTAACAAATGATCTCTATGTTTCCTCTTCAAAATAGTTATAAGAATTAAGTTTATATTGTCCTTTTAATTTCTTCGCCACAATAAAGCTCCAAAAGGCTTTACAAGATACCTGTATTTCATTTAAATATTCACAGCTAAGGTGTATCAGGATTATTTCTATACTTAACCATGATATACAGGAATAACTATGAAATAAATTATATAAAGTTAAAGAAAGAACTAATTTTAAAAAACCCAGTGGATCACATTCATATTCCTATCCCCTCTGTCACATTAGGGAGTTTAATTATTATTTCATATTTCTACTTTGCTGTCCCTTGGAAAAATTCAATGTGCTGTATCAGCTTGGGCAGACAATGATCTATTCATTACGAAGGAATACTCCTGCCTGCTTACCTCTGATTTTGAAAAGGAAAGGAACATGCAAATGTTCTTATTTCTAGACCTAGTAAATCCTCTAAAAACAAAGACAGCTTGGAAATAAAACAAAACTACATTTAGTTATATTCTTCCAAAGGCCACTAGTAGTTTTGTATTGCTTAAAATTTTTAGTTTTAATTAATAAACAAAGAATTATGAGTGATTTTAATATCCTAAACAACAAAGTGTAAAATTTGGCCAGATTTATCTTATCTGGACTATGGCTGTCCAACGTTTATCAAACATTTCAGTGCAAAAAGGAACGATAATGCTAAAACACAAGAAAAAACTGTTAAAGGTAACTTTTATTAGCAATTACAATAAATACAAAAACTCAATATAGAATGTCATTAAATAAAATCAAAAGATTTTACAGCAATACAGAAGATTGAGATTTTCACACTACATGACATAATAAAGTATTTTATTCAGTTAACAAAAAAGGCAGAGCATTCTAAAAGGTGAAATCCAAAGTTTCTCTATGCTTATTTTTATTACAGTTAAAATGAATATCAGTCCTTGAAACAGTTGACAAATTTTGAAAAATGACCACATACTATATAAAAAACAGAATCAAGTATTTTAAATACAATTAAAAAAAAAAAAACNCAATAAATACAAAAACTCAATATAGAATGTCATTAAATAAAATCAAAAGATTTTACAGCAATACAGAAGATTGAGATTTTCACACTACATGACATAATAAAGTATTTTATTCAGTTAACAAAAAAGGCAGAGCATTCTAAAAGGTGAAATCCAAAGTTTCTCTATGCTTATTTTTATTACAGTTAAAATGAATATCAGTCCTTGAAACAGTTGACAAATTTTGAAAAATGACCACATACTATATAAAAAACAGAATCAAGTATTTTAAATACAATTAAAAAAAAAAAAAACAGAGCTGCATCTACTGAGTCAAATATTTATTAAGCACCAACTATCAGCAGGGGCTTCCCTGGTGGCTCAATGGTAAAGAACCTGTCTGCAAAGCAGAAGATCTGGGTTTGATCCTTGGGTCAGGAAGATCCCCTAGAGAAGGAAATGGCTACCTACTCCAATATTCTTGCCTGGAAAACCACATGGACAGAGGAGCCTGGCAGGCTACAGTTCTTGGGAGTTGCAAAGAGTCAGGCGGACACTACTGAGCAACTAACAAGTGGACATCTCAGGCTGTAACTATATGCAAGGCACTGTCTATGCACAGAGGAGGAAGCAAAGGTAATCAGATTACTATTAGAAGCAGTGTGCTACTGCTAAGTCACTTCAGTCGTGTCCGACTCTGTGTGACCCCATAGACGGCAGCCCACCAGGCTCCCCCATCCCTGGGATTCTCCAGGCAAGAACACTGGAGTGGGTTGCCATTCCCTTCTCCAATGCATGAAAGAGAAAAGTGAAAGTGAAGTCGCTCAGTCTGTCCAACTGTTAGCGACCCCATGGACTGCAGCCCACCAGGATACTCAGTCCATTGGATTTCCAGGCAAGAGTACTGGGGTGGGGTGCCATTGCCTTCCCCATAGAAGCAGTGTAGACAACCATTATTTAGCTCCAACTTACAGCCACATTTTCAGTTACAAAGCTGAATGCTATGGCAACAACAGCATTTCAGAGCCAGCAGATCAGGTGCAAGAGCTGGCAAGAAAAAAGGAGATGGGAAATCTGGTAGGAAATGGGAAAGAAATTTAAGTTCACGAGTTCCCCAAATGTATCAGGTTATTATTCAATATCTTTCCTCCATGATTTAAGGTTGCAGTATATAGACGTTGCTAAGTGCTTTATTCTATGATCAAAAAACTTAATATTTCTTACTTTAGAAAATAAGAGGATCCCTGGGGAGCAGCTGACATGCAATTCTAGAACAATCTGACAGGTGTGTGCGTGCTAAGTCACTTCAGTCGTGTCCGACTCTTCACAACCCCATGAACTATAGCCCACCAGGCTTCTCAGTCCATGGGATTCTCCCAGCAAGAATACTGGAATGGTTGCCATTTCCTTCTCCAATCTGACAGGTACTTAATACATAAAAAATTCTGAAGGGCAGAGGTTTAAATCCTCCCTCAATAGGTTGTGCCCTATTTAGTTATTTACATTATTATGAATGCATTTCTTTAAAGCTAAATTTTTCCTTTCGATTTAATTCTATCACATTTGGTTCCGTTTACTGAGGAAATGGAGAACTATCACTACTGTTTGTGTGGAGGACCAACTTAAAGCCGCCTCTCCTTCCTAATCCTAAAGGCACTACCAGAAAATTACCAGAGCTCATCAATTAATTCGGTAAGGTTGCAGGATATAAAATTAATACACAGAAATTGCTTGCATTTCTACACACTAACAATGAAAGATCAAAAAAGAGAAATTAAGGAAACCACCCCACTTAACACTGCATCAAAAAGAATAAAATCATAGGAATAAACTTACCTAAAGAGACAAAAGACCTGTACTCTGAAATCTGTAAGACACCAATGAAAGAAATCGAAGATACCACAAACAGATAATGACATACCATGTTCTTGGATTGGAAGAATCAGTATTGTCAAAATGTCGAAACTATACTACCTGAGGCAATCTATAGATTCAATGCAATCCCTATCAAATCAAATGGCCTTTTTCACAGAACTAGAACAAAAAATTTTAAAATTTGTGTGGAAACACAAAAGACTCCAAACAGCTAAAGCAGTCCTGAGAAAGAACACCAGAGCTGGAGGACTTCAAACTATATTGCAAAACTACAGTCATCAAAACAGTATGATATTTTCACCAAACACACAGAGATCAATGGAACAGGATAGAGCGCCCAGAAATAAACCAATTCACTAACAGTCAATTAATCTGCAACAAAGGAGGCAAGACTATAAAAGGGAGAAAAGACAGTCTGTTCTGTAAGTGGTGCTAGGAAAACTGGACAGCTACAAGTAAAAGAATGAAACTAGAACATTTTATTAACACCATACACAAAAATAAACCAAACATGGATTAAAGATTAGATATTATAAAACTCTTAAAGGGAAACATAGGCAGGACACTTTTTGATATAAATTGCAGCAATATCTTTTGGGATTCACTTCCTAAAGAAAATAAACACAAAAATAAGCAAATGGACCCTAACTAAACTTCAAAGCTTTTGAACAGCAAAGTAAACCATAAGCAAAATGAAAAGACAATCCACAGAATGGGAGAAAATATTTGCAAATGAAATAACCAACAAGTGATTAATCTCCAAAATATATGAAGAGCTCATGTACCTCAATATCAAAACAAAACAAACAGCTCAATCAATAAATGGGCAGAAGATCTAAACAGACATTTTTCCAAAAAAGACATACAGATGACCTAAAGGCACATGAAAAGATGCTCAACATGCTAATTATTAGAGAAATGCAAACCAAAACTACAAGGAGGTTATCACCTCGCACCAGTCAGAATGCCCATCATTAAAGAGTCTACAAACAGTAAATGCTGTAGAGGGTACAGAGAAAAGGGAACCATCCTACACCACTGGTGAGAATCTAAAATTGGTACAATCATTATGGAAAACAGTTATGGAGGTGGTTCCTTAAAAAGCTAAACATAAAACTACCCAGTAATTCCACTCTTGGGCATATATTTGCAGAAGATCACAATTTGAAAAGATACATGCACCTCAATATTCACCACAGCACTATATATATATTACAATAACCAAAACATGGAAGAAACCTACATGTCCATCAACAGAGGAATGGAGAAGAAAGATGTGGTTACATACATCACACACACACACACAATAGAATATTAGTCATAAAAATCAATGAAATTTTGCCATTTGCAGCAACATGGCTGGACCTGGAAATCATCATACTGGGCAAAGAAAAAAAATTATATCATTTACATGTTTATTTACAAAACAGAAAGAGACTTACAGACTTCAAAAACAACCTTATTACCAAAGGGGAAAGGTACGGGAAGGAATAAATTAGGAGTTTGGTATTAATATATATAGGCTTCCCTAGTGGCTCAGAGGGTAAAGAACATGCCTACAATGCAGAAGACCCAGGTTCAATCCCTGGGTGGGGAAGATCCCCTGGAGAAGGAAATGGCAACCCACTCCAGTATTCTTGCCTGGAGAATCTCATGNGGCTTCCCTAGTGGCTCAGAGGGTAAAGAACATGCCTACAATGCAGAAGACCCAGGTTCAATCCCTGGGTGGGGAAGATCCCCTGGAGAAGGAAATGGCAACCCACTCCAGTATTCTTGCCTGGAGAATCTCATGGATGGAGGAGCCTGGCAACTACTGTCCATGGAATTGCAAAATGTCAGACAGAACTGAGTGACTAATACTTTTCTCTTTCACATTAACATACGCACACCACTATATATAAAACAGATAACAAGAACCTACTCTATAACATAGGGAACTCTATTCAATATTCCATAATAAACTACATGGGAAAATAATCTGAAAAACAATGGATATATGTGTATATATAACCTAATAACTTTGCTGTACACCTAAAACTAACAGAACATTGTGGATGAAGCATGCTCTTAATATAAAGTAAAAATTAAATTAAAAAAAAAAAAACCCACCTCTCCTTTCTATTTCAAGTGTGAAAAAGCCAAACTTGATTCAATATTTACATCACAACCCAGTAATACAGAACACTGCAGAAAGCTATTTCACCCCACATCTTGTATATTTACCTCTTACCTCGTTAGCAAGGTGCGGGGGAGAAGGGGGACTTAGAAAACTCACCAAAACTTCTAACTCATTTTTTGTCCATTATAAATTCACTGATCTCACAATTTCTCCTCATATTATCTCAGTTCATCAAATGATTATTTGGCCCAGTCAAATTTGTCATAAAAGTATAAATACTTTAGAAAACTGTTTACAACAACGTATCTAGCACAACAGCTGTTTCAAGTTTCTAAGTCTGACAATCTTAACAAAAGTAAGACAAGAGAAGAGGAACTCAGATACAAAATGAGTGAATTTTGGACACAAATATCTGGATTGTAGAATTTAAAATAGTTTATGAAGTAAAATTGAATAACTATATTCAATTTTAGTTCTGCTAAATGAAAAAATTGTATCAATTGGAAGTATTACTTAGCAACCAAACCACTGCCTCTTGGGACAGGAGAAAATAAAACTAACTTTAAGACCTTATTCCTTTGAGAAAGGGAAGAAGAAAAACTTGTCAACAATTTTCTTCCTAATAAAAATGCTTATGACACCTGCATTAGTCTATTTAAGCCTCAGGGAGTTAGACATGGATTATCCTGACTTTGCCAATACCTAAAGATGCGATTTGGGTAAATTTACATATCCCTTTGGGTCTTAAGTTTTTTCTCTTATAAACAAAAAGATGATCTGTAAAGGTCACTTACATATCAGAATTTCTGTAATCTTCCAATACGGTAAAAAAAATTTTTTTATACACATGAATATATGTATATATTCATCTGCACACATACGAATCTTGATACCAGTCCGAATCTGTTTTAGTCAGTTCTAAAGAAAATTTTAAAACTTTGTGTTAAATACTATTTCTTGGTAATCAGACTCATAGCGTTAAGAATTTAAAAAAATAAATCATCAGTCTACTATTTTAAAACTATTTTCAAATATAATTTATTAATAGAAAATTCAAGGTATAGTAAGATGAGAAGACTGTCATTGAAAAGACAGTTACTCAGTTACCAAGCGAAAGGGGCACACCATGCACCAGAAGCCCACCCGGGGAAGCCCGGAGTGGGTGAGGAGGCAGAGAGACAGAGAGAAATGTGGACAAGGGTCTTCACTGTGATTTCCACAAAAAGGAAAAGGTGTGAGTCAGGAGAAACAGAGGCAGGGGAAACAGGCTTGGGATTGGCCAGTATGAATAATTTCAAATGGCTCTGGGGCATAAGGGCTGTCCTTTATTGTCTGGTACCTGGCACTGTGACTAGAGTAGGCAGACAGTAGCCTAGCATGAGGGCCACAAAGATTATGGTTGGTTGGGAGTGGGCTCTGCAGTGGTTTGTATTTGGAAAGCACACTCAAGGTGGAGCTGCTTACTATCTCCAGGAACTTCTTAACCCTGGAAAGGGCAGTTCCTTCAAGATCAGTGAGGTCCCAGATGTCAAAGCATCAAAAACAGAAAATAAAACCCACAGTCTCACTTCTTTCTGGCTGCTGCTCAGTTGCTTCAGTCGTGTCCGACTCTGTGTGACCCCATAGGTGACAGCCCACCAGAATCCCCCGTCCCTGGGATTCTCCAGGCAAGAACACTGGAGTGGGTTGCCATTTCCTGCTCCAATGCATGAAAGTGAAAAGTGAAAGTGAAGTCACTCAGTCGTGTCCGACTCTTTGCGACCTATGGACTGCAGCCCACCAGGCTCCTCTGTCCAGGCAAGAGTACTGGAGTGGGGTGCCATTGCCTTCTCTGTCACTTCTTTCTACGGGGTATTTATTTAATACTTACTATATTACCAGAACTGTGGTTTATGTTGCAGAAACAAAAATGAACATGTAATAGAAAATGAGACTGCAAAATGCTAAACACACACATATTGATTTTAGAAGAAAAGCATTAAGGATAAATTTATAATAATAATAATTAACATCCAAATTTTTGGTATTTACCAAATACTGTGACAAATACAAATGTTTTGGTATTTACCAAACATTTTCACATGCTACTGCATTTAACTCTCAGAAAAACCCAGTGTAGTCAGCATTTTGTTGTCTTCATTTTACAGACGATTACAGCTACGGCTCAAGAACGCTAAAGGCTGTCCTTCAGCGCTGTCATGTCACAGACAGTGCCTGGCAGACCAGGGCACTGAGGGCAGGTCTTGACTCCTGTCTGTTTAACCAGCACCACATCGCCTTCAGTTTAAGTTAAACCTATAGTATTCTTATGCAGAAAGGAATAGTTAACTATGCCTAAACAATAAGGATTGACTGCTCAATGACCTTTACTATAACAACTGGGCTAACATACTGAAAAGCATGTAGGATTCTTAAGAACATAAAATAAACAAATCTTTTACTAGTGGTGCTTTTAAGTCATATCTAAAGGCACAATTTTTATTTTTTAACTTCGGTCACTGAGTGCCAGAATTTCCACAACCTTTTAAAGATTTGATTATTGATTACCAAAACAACTCTTTCATTTCTCAGTAATCATGGGGAATATAAACTTTTAAAAGTGTTTCTACAAATTCAAATTAACTTTTTACCAAATGAAATCCAAGCAAATATTATATTAAAATTGCTTTTGAAATGCATTTGTTTTAAAAATCCTATCTTGTTATATATTAATTAAAAAAAATCCTTCATAGAAGTCATTCTACAAATGCATCTTGACATTAGCACAACCCACCATTTAAACAAGCACTTTCTTCCCAAGGTAGCAGCTTGAGTCTAAATTAAACTCCCCTTTAGTACCCTGGTGGTTCAGACAGTAAAGCATCTGCCTACAATGCGGGAGGACCCAGGTTCCAATCCCTGGGTCAGGAAGATGCTCTGGAGAAGGAAATGGCAACCCACTCTAGTACTCTTGCCTGGAAAATCCCATGGATGGAGGAGCATGGTAGGCTACAGTCCATGGGGTCGCAAAGAGTTGGAAACGACTGAGCGACTTCACTCACTTGCCAATAGTTGTGAGGCTGAAAATGGAGTTTTTCCTACTTTAATACCCCAAGCAGAAAAGTCTAAAGTTCAAGCAGATGAAAAAACAAGTACTCTTGTGAGATCTCTTTGGACTACAAATCAGATGTCATATTCTTCACCTTCTAGCATAAGAAGTAAGACATTTTCTCCTTTGAAACTGAGACAAAAAAGATCCACCTAATTCTTCTACCTCTAAATTTGTAGATTTTACACTATTTTCCATGAGGCAGGCTGTCTAGAAACCTAAGGCATGAGGTGCTAAGGTAATAAAACGGTCAGGTCTGTTGGGATGGTTACCGTAAAGTTAGAAAGCAGGAAGGGAGCAAAAATGACAGTAAAATCTCTGGTCTGAATATCAGGAACTAGCTTTTGAAAGGTTAGGAGGTAACACCACCTAAGAGGGTTCTCAGCAGTATTTATTCTCACAAGGCTGTCTATGCTGCTTGTCAGCTAGTATGAAGCTCAGGTCCAGGCAAGCACACTTCCTGTCTTAAAGGGCAGCTGGTCTCTGACCAGGCATCTTCAATGTCTGTATCCACTGGCAAGGGCATTCTGAGTAGTCACACGAGGTCCCAGATGGCAATATGAATGCCCCAGGGTTTAGGGGCCTGGCCCTCACCTCTGCTGTTGCTGATGGCTAGGCATGTGTCTAGTTTAAAAAGACGGCAGCGAATCATTTTCTAAAAAAAATCTGCAAATCCTTAGTAATGACTCAAACTTAGATAAATGACCTTCTTCAAAGGGCAACAGAGTAGATTCAATATTAGATCTGATTTCAAAGATTTGCCAAAACAAGAAAAAACTCTGACATTTTTTGAAATACTGACATATTCAGAGTTTTACTCTAAAAAGTAATTAATTTGATTTAAAAACTAGAAATATTGTTAAATGATATTTTTCTTGAATTTTCCTCTTGGTTCACTGAAATAAAATTTAAGTGCAAATTTGTTTCCATACATTTGTGTTTAAAATGATAGAATTTTAATAATAAACAAAAATACCTCAAATATTTCATTTTATAAAATACATACATATACATATATTTCATTGTAA
Organism: Oreotragus oreotragus; assembly: GCA_006410675.1. Classification (NCBI taxonomy): domain Eukaryota; kingdom Metazoa; phylum Chordata; class Mammalia; order Artiodactyla; family Bovidae; genus Oreotragus; species Oreotragus oreotragus. Next base: position 117,178 of record SJYX01008968.1, read on the forward strand.
CAAAAGGAAAAAAAAAGACTTCTTAAATATATCATAGTTACCCCTACTCATCACAAACTGCTTATGGGATGAAACATATTTGCCTTCCAGTTTGAAAATTATACACAGTTATCACTGCCAGCTCAGATAGCTGCCAAAGAATCCTTTTAAAAAGCACTGAGAGCTGTCTGAATACTTTCATTTCAACAATTAAGTTTTCTTTGTGACTTGGTTTGAGGGTGGAGTGTGAGGAGGCCTGCTAATTTTTTAGGATTACCCCCAAATGGGCTGGTATCCTTAATTACAGGGTAGAGTTAGGGAAACAAGGAAGGTGATGAACAGGTACACAGGTATAGAATATAATCCCCTTATGTTACTGTATATATATAAATTGTACATACACAAACTCACAGACAGACAAAATGAACTCAATCACATCTTTTGAAAATACACACTAAATTTACTCCATTCTCATACACTATACATTTACTCTGGTGTATCAAACTCTTATAAAATGTAAATTAGCATTTAATTCTCTTTGGTACTTTGTTTCTTTAAAACTGAGGTGGGGGGGGCACTTTTAAAACTTTTTCATGGTAACAACTCCCTTGTCCCTAAGGATTTAATCATGATTAACAATCAAACAATAATTTTGAGTCTAGGTGGAATCTGAATTCTTTCCCCAAAATCTCCATGTTAATTCTGTAACACTGGGCAAGTTCTTTACCATTTCTAAGCCTTAATTTTTCTCATCTCTAAAAAAAGGTACAGCACAAGATTGATACAAAACAAACCTCATGTAGCACAAAATATAGGTTCCACGAGTAGAGAAGAATATGTCTGTTTTGTTTCCCCAGTACCTAGAACAACGTGCAGTATATAGACAGATATTCAAAATATCTTATTATTTATCCACTAAACCACCATAATAAATTTATAGCATCACTCTTGTCAAATGAGTTAATGCTACATAAAAATGACATGCAGAATTATCTGAAGAATACACATTCTATACACATAATTCCAATGATCTCTCGGTTTTTAAAAATTATTTTTTAATGATATTTACTTCAGAAAGTAGATAAACTTGTATTTATGCTGACACATCACATCCTGATCAAGAAGCAAGTCATGAAATACAGGCCTTATGGTATACTTTTCAGTATGCTTGATAACTGTTATTAATTTTGTATTAAATATCAGTGTGTAAAATTATTATAACAGACATTAATTATCAATATATGCTGATATTGGGTTGGTCAAAAAGTTCATTTGAGTTTTCCCACAACACTGTATAAAAAAGACCAAATGAATTTTGGTCTAACCTGTATTTAATAATATTGCTTAATACAAAACTAACATATTAAACACTAATGATAATAGTTTACAAATATTAATGAAAATGAAATAAGACTCCTCTGTAGCTTATAGTCTTAGAATCTGTTTTTCAAAATTCATTCAAAATTGGTTTACGGTACATATATATTTACTAAAGGAAATGTTCTTATTAGTTTCAAATTCCCTATCAACACCGAATACCATAAAGCAATACATTTTTAAAAATTCTAATTTCCTCTGTGGCACATATGTCCTGTGCCCCAAAGATTGATAAACAGTAGAGGGCTCACCTAGAGATAGAGGTATCAGTGGCATATTGAACATACTATAACAATTACAGTAACATAACTTAAAATCATACTGTTTAGCTGGAAAGACAGTCCTGTTCACCTAGAACAGTCTTACGAAGTATTTCACTTACTAGCTGCCTAATATACTGGCTGTATGCCCTTGGCCAAGATACTAACCTATGATAGCCTTGGTTTCCTGTGCTAAAAACTGAGGTCACCATCATTATCTGCTTCAGAGGACTGCCAAAATCAAATGAGTTAACATACATATAATGCTTAAGCACAACGTCTGACACTTTGAGACAATGAATTGTTTCCACAACTGATTACAGGAAATACACTGCACAGTACACGGGGACTTTATGGTGAGGGACAAGTGTAATGGTTACAGTGCCAGGGTTCTGGAGACAAAATGTGTATGGACATCAGATGACCTTGAGCAAATTATTTACCACTCTGGGCCTCAGTTCTTACACCTGACAATACTTAACTTTTAGGGTGTTCTAAAGAATCAATGAGTTAATATGTCAAGTGCTGCATACAGTATCTGGGATACTCTAAACATGCAGTAAATGTGAGTTTAAATATAAAACAAACAATAAGGGTTAAAGAACACTTTTACTTCTTGTTTCATTCATGAAAGCAAACAGAATTATTTCTTTTCCTATTAGAACATTATGACAGTGGAAGTTCAGCCCCCTATATCATTCAGTCTCATAAGCAAGGTATCAAGCCTCATAATACAGACACTGGCTACATATTTGCTGACTGAATTTATGAATGCAGTCTGCCAGCAGGGAGTCCACGAAATGGATCAAAGTCTATCAAGAGGTTACTAAAACCATCTACTGCCCTATCATTAAGATCAATTTAACTACTGACATCCTACCAATGAGGACAAAAGGTGAAATTCTAGAAATAAAAACACAATGTACTTTAACTTTATAAAACAAGTAATCAATAGGATTATTTATAAAATATTCCTTCAATAAGCATACTGTCATAGTTCCTAGTATTTATGACAAGTATCTGTCAAATGTTAGAGTTTNGCCCTAACATAAGTACCCTTTAAAACAAGTACTTTCAGAGCTTGCAGAGACAGCATGCAGCACACATTTAGCTCTTACTACACTGAAACACACTGCTTCTTTTCCACCTGCACATACACCCTTCCCCACATCCTTAGTTGCACTTCACCATGGCTTTCAGATACCCCTTTTATACAGATCTCTCTTAATTCTGATCTTTTAAAAATACTTATTTTTAATTGACTGAAGACTGCTTTATGATATTGGTTTGATTTGTCATAAATCAGTATGAATTAGCCATAGGTGTACATATGCCCCCTCCCTCTTGAATCTCCCTTCTACCTCCCGTCCATTCCCACACCTCTAGTTTATTACAGAGCTCCAGTTTGAGTTTCCCGAGTCATACAGCAAATTCCCACTGGTTATCTACTTCTGATCTTTAATTCAAGCTAATATCCATATTGAAAACTACTTATTCTCCAACTTTACTATCTCACATTCTTCTAGTGGGTGAGAGTTGCTATGTACAGGTTTTTGACTAGGTTACCAACTTGCATACGCGGTTTTCTTTACAATATCCAAACCCTTCTTATACGTTTTATCTGATCTGATCTTTGCGACTGTATGAGGAAAAAAGGGAAGGAATTAATTACACTATTTTACAAATGAAAAAAAGGATTAACACTCCAATTACAACATGTTTGCCTGGATGGAGCAGCTAACAGAGAGTAGTGCCCAACAACAAAAAAGCTCTACTTGCCAATTCTGCTGTATTATATGTTTTAACATATTTTCTACTGCTGCCTACATCCCCACAAGCAGGCTGTGAGCACCGCACCCAGGCAGCCAGGTGTACCAAGGTGATAAGGGTGGCTACTGCCATGAGGCTCCCCCCAGCTTCCCCTGTGACTGAGCAACACTTAACCCCACCAATGAAATCCCCTCACACCCTGATCCCCCAGTAAAGGCATCTGCTATGGGTTCTTCCTCTCTGTTCCCCACCTCCTAGTCTGAGCCTGCCTCCTTGACATCACCTCCATGTGACTCTTTCTCAGAGCACACTGACTGTTTCTCTAGGACCAGATGTGTATAAGAGACAGATCCCACACCAGGCACAGGAGGCACCCACTTACCACAGCACAGATCACTATCTGGTTCCTATACTTCTGTGCAAAAGCAGCTCCGCTTCTGTGAACAAAAAGCTGTGGTGACTTGACTCATCATTTACACAACTGGACTAAACTCACTCGGGCCACATTATGAGGTACCTACATGATAACTTCTGAGAAGCAGAAGCAACCTTGAGCCTTTAAATATCTTTGACTTCACCTTAAAACTCTCCTTACTGCTCAGATTCTCATCTGCAACTGTCTCTCAAAACAGTCAGAGGAATGAAACAATTAGATACGCAAGTTCCTCTTTTAGTTCATTTTACTAAGCACTTTTTCTCTTATGATCATAAACTCATTCCTTTTCAAGTATGCATCCTGACTCTATCCATCCCATTCTTTTGTGAAATCAAAGCTTTCCTCCATCTGTATGCCTTCCCCGAGATCAGTATCAGGATTATATGTATGGAGCAATATTCCCTGATGTGTGAAAAAGAAAAAAAAATCATACACATAAGACACAGCTCCTGTCTACAGGAGGTTTACAATTCAACTTTAATGTATAATAATATTCCTTTATCTAAGCCTAAATTCTGCATTGTTTATAGAAGCCTCTTTAACTGCATTTCCAACATAAAAAATCCAGCATAACTTGAAATGACAGTCCTTATCCCAACCTTGCAAACTTTTTAGTCATCCTTTTAAGGTCCTGCTCAGTTGTTAACCCTCTCCATGAAAACACTCCCAGAACTCTACAATCAAGAGTCTTTCCTTCCACTGGGCTTCTGGAACACCTCACTGACAGCCTTTACAAACCACGTTGTACTTTAATAAATTATATATTCATCATATTCCATTAAGTCTGAGATGCAAATGATAAGAAAGAAAAACAATTTTGCTAATTAAACTATGACATGCCTTTGATTATAAGATGCATTTCAATTTCCAAGATGTTAAACTGTTAAAAAAAAAAAATTATGTCTTAGAAACAAAGTGATTCGGAAGGTTCCACAATAGGGAATATACTGTTAGGGAGGCAAATTTCTCGCTTCATCTTCTGTGTCTCAATGTCTATTACCATACTTATTACAAAGTGGAGAAAAGAAACCAGCAAACCTGATGTTTTTACATAATCCCTTCACACTTATTTCATGTTACCATTCTGTGTATTAAAGAGAGGTTCAACAAACTGTCTTTTCAACTTCACTGCCACAGCCTTTATCAACACCACTGTGAATTCACTGTGACTTACCCCAGTAACATCCTTTCTTCTAGGCTCCTAATTTCTAACTTCTCCACACTTTTATCTAAAGAGAAATGCTCCAACAGCACCATTTGCAAAACTTTCCATTCAATCCCTTCTATCCACTAGATTCAATTTTTCAAAATTACTATTACTTCGGCAGAATCTCTTCTTCCAACAAAATGTTAAGTACACAATCCAAAAAAACACAGAACTTCTCTGGCTGAAGCAGGGGTGGCAGGCTGTGCACTGGGCGTGCCCTGAGCTGTTCTGAGAGACCACTATGCCTTTATGAAGCACACAGATGAGAGAACACAACTCTCTCTGTTAGCTGTAAGCTTCCCTGTGAGTACTTTCCCCTTTTCATTCCAAGTTCAGCTGGCTTAACACATCCTCTCTCTTCACCTTTCTACCCTCGAAGATTCAAATACTTACTTCCTAAACCAATCTTCACCACAGAAAGCATTCCTTGTTTACTGCAAACCTCTGATCTCACTTGTCTCTGAACTCTCCCAGTCATTCCCCTTACATCAAAACCCAGCAGTTAAGGGTAAACTCTCATATGCAATTGCAGCAGTCATATAATTGTTTCATGTATCTAAGCTTTATCGCCCTAACATAAGTACCCTTTAAAACAAGTACTTTCAGAGCTTGCAGAGACAGCATGCAGCACACATTTAGCTCTTACTACACTGAAACACACTGCTTCTTTTCCACCTGCACATACACCCTTCCCCACATCCTTAGTTGCACTTCACCATGGCTTTCAGATACCCCTTTTATACAGATCTCTCTTAATTCTGATCTTTTAAAAATACTTATTTTTAATTGACTGAAGACTGCTTTATGATATTGGTTTGATTTGTCATAAATCAGTATGAATTAGCCATAGGTGTACATATGCCCCCTCCCTCTTGAATCTCCCTTCTACCTCCCGTCCATTCCCACACCTCTAGTTTATTACAGAGCTCCAGTTTGAGTTTCCCGAGTCATACAGCAAATTCCCACTGGTTATCTACTTCTGATCTTTAATTCAAGCTAATATCCATATTGAAAACTACTTATTCTCCAACTTTACTATCTCACATTCTTCTAGTGGGTGAGAGTTGCTATGTACAGGTTTTTGACTAGGTTACCAACTTGCATACGCGGTTTTCTTTACAATATCCAAACCCTTCTTATACGTTTTATCTGATCTGATCTTTGCGACTGTATGAGGAAAAAAGGGAAGGAATTAATTACACTATTTTACAAATGAAAAAAAGGATTAACACTCCAATTACAACATGTTTGCCTGGATGGAGCAGCTAACAGAGAGTAGTGCCCAACAACAAAAAAGCTCTACTTGCCAATTCTGCTGTATTATATGTTTTAACATATTTTCTACTGCTGCCTACATCCCCACAAGCAGGCTGTGAGCACCGCACCCAGGCAGCCAGGTGTACCAAGGTGATAAGGGTGGCTACTGCCATGAGGCTCCCCCCAGCTTCCCCTGTGACTGAGCAACACTTAACCCCACCAATGAAATCCCCTCACACCCTGATCCCCCAGTAAAGGCATCTGCTATGGGTTCTTCCTCTCTGTTCCCCACCTCCTAGTCTGAGCCTGCCTCCTTGACATCACCTCCATGTGACTCTTTCTCAGAGCACACTGACTGTTTCTCTAGGACCTGTATGTATAATAAACTTTTTTTCCTGGGCCTCTCTTGTGCCTCTTCTGGCTGCAAATGACTGATGATCACCTAAAAGAACAAAATACCTGTGATCTAGGAAGCCTCCCAGTACATGTATCTGCAGTAACAAAAAACCTACTACCTGAACTACACCTCTGATCAAGCCCAGATAGTCTGCACTTATAACTTTATTGGGGCTTCCATGGTGGCACAGACAGTAAAGAATCTGCCTGCAACGTGGAAGACTTGGGTTCCATTACTTGGTTGGGAAGATACCCTGGAGAAGGGAGTGGCTACCCCTCCAGCGTTCTTGGGCTTCCCTTGTGGCTCAGCTGGTAAAGAAACCGCCTGCAGTGAGGGAGACCTGGGTTCTATCCCTTGTTTGGGAAGATTCTCCTGGAGAAAGGAATGGCTACCCACTCCAGTATTCTTGCCTGGAAAATCCCATGGACAGAGGTTCCAGTCCATGGGGATGTAAAGAGTCGGACACAACTCAGTGACTAACAACACAGCTAACTTTATTACCACACCTAAGGCAAAGAGAACCTTCATCTACCTCAATTACTGCTTTTTCTATTCAAGAGTCTAGGGACTCAAACGGCTTTTAAGCACCTTTGAGCTAAATATTCTAAGCCAAAAAGAAAGACCTACTGGGTTTGCTTACTACACAGAGCACATTAACAGACTGCAAGTTCTATGTGCGTCCCAGAGTTTGAACTACATCAGGATCCTGGATTTTCCAACTGCTCTCCAAGTCTACTCAAGAAAAAGTAATCCCATTGTTCATACTAAAGTGACATTATCAGATATATGACTATGGTTAAAGTACTGAGATAAAACATCCTAACTATAAATTCAATGTTGGGCACTTCACTGTATGTTTAAAACACTAATGCTTTGGTAGTCACCTAACAGAAGTACAAATAACAGAAAAATGGCATCTAAGGGCACAATCACTAAGTCTAACAAATAATGAAGAACAGAAAACTATTAATTTATGAACTAAAGCATTACATTAATTACTTAATAGAAATCATCTTAATCACACTGCCTTTGTACTAAGAAAAATGGTAAACATGACTCTCAACCCCTACCTCCCCCAACCAAATCCCTACTAAATCAATCATGTAAGCTTAACAAGACTTACAGAGGGCTCTCACCATATGCTGATGAAAGTACCCAGAATAGACTATGTACTCAAATATTCATAGAATCCTAAATTTTAGAATTAGAAAACTCACAGATTATCTAGTCAAAACTTCTCTACAATATAGGAAATTCTTCTATATTTTAGGGTCTCTGATAGATGGGCACCCAGCCTCTAACACTAGGAAGATCACCCCTTCATGAAACAAACTATTCCATTACCACACAGGATTGTGTGTATGTGTGAAAGTCACTCAGTCATGTCTGACTCTTTGTAACTCCATGGACTATACAATCCATGAAATTCTCCAGGCAGGAATATTGGAGTGGGTAGCATTTCCCTTCTCCAGGGGATCTTCCCAACCAGGGAATGGAACCCAGGTCTCCCACATTGCAGGCAGGCATGTGTATATACATATACTGATTCTACTGGTGTCCCAGGGACAAAACATAACAGAACTTCATCAATTAAAAACGCTCTTCACGTATCTAAAGAATGTGTCACACTTTCTCTTTTAATAATAATCCCCCCGTCTCTAATTATTGTTAGTATGAAATGCTTTCCACATTTTTCAACCTGGGAACCCTTCTTGATATGCTTGCCAGTTTGTCACTGTCCCATTTAAAACATGCCATATCCAATATTGTACACAATATTGCATATGGTCTGATAAGTACAAAATACAGGAGCTTCACTCAATCTTAGTTTGTGTTAAGCCAATAAATCATCTTCACACATCCTGCTGCCACACCATGTTTTCCACCTTGTAGGTATAAAATCATGCCCCCCAGACGGTCAACTTTAAATAGAGGATCCTAACTGTTACATTTCCAAATTTGCTGGCATACTGAGTACAGCACTTTCACAGCATCATCTTCCAGGATTTGAAACAGCTCAACTGGAATTCCATCACCTCCACTAGCTTTGTTCGTAGTAATGCTTTCTAAGGCCTTCTTGACTTCACATTCCAGGATGTCCGGCTCTAGGTGAGTGATCACACCATCGTGATTATCTGGGTTGTGAAGATCTATTTTGTACAGTTCTTCTGTGTATTCTTATCACTTCTTCTTAGTATCTTCTGCTTCTGTTAGGTCCATACCATTTCTGTCCTTTATCAAGCCCATTTTGGCATGAAATGTTCCCTTGGTATCTCTAATTTGCTTGAAGAGATCTCTAGTCTTTCCCATTCTGTTGTTTTCCTCTATTTCTTTGCACTGATCACTGAGGAAGGCTTTTTTTTTTTTTTAACAGAGTTAAGTTTTGTTTTGTTAATTTTTATTTTTACTTTATTTTACTTTACAGTATTGTATTGGTTTTCTTTCTTATCTCTCCTTTCTATTCTTTGAAAGATGATGTTGCACTCAATATGCCAGCAAATTAGGAAAACTCAGCAGTGGCCACAGGACTGGAAAAGGTCAGTTTTCATTCCAATCCTCAAAAAAGGCAATGCAAAACAATGCTCTAACTACCGCACAACTGCACTCATCTCACACGCTAGTAAAGTAATGCTCAAAATTCTCCAAGCCAGGCTTCAGCAATACGTGAACCAGGAACTTCCAGATGTTAAAGCTGGTTTTAGAAAAGGCAGAGGAACCAGAGATCAAATTGCCAAGATCTGCTGAATCATGGAAAAAGCAAGAGAGTTCCAGAAAAACATCTATTTCTGCTTTATTGACTATGCCAAAGCCTTTGACTGTGTGGATCACAATAAACTGTGGAGAATTCTAAAAGAGATAGGTATACCAGACCACCTGACCTGCCTCTTGAGAAATCTATATGCAGGTCAGGAAGAAACAGTTAGAACTGGACATGTAACAACAGACTGGTTCCAAATAGGAAAAGGAGTACGTCAAGGCTGTATATTGTCACTCTGCCTGTTTAACTTATATGCAGAGTACATCATGAGAAACGCTGGGCTGGAAGAAGCACAAGCTGGAATCAAGGTTGCCGGGAGAAATATCAATAACCTCAGATATGCAGATGACACCACCCTTAGGCAGAAAGTGAAGAGGAACTAAAAAGCCTCTTGATGAAAGTGAAAGAGGAGAGTGAAAAAGTTGG
>SJYX01008968.1:130004-205783 GCA_006410675.1 Oreotragus oreotragus
AAAAAAAAAAAAAAGTTCAACAGGACTGTATCAAGTATAGAGACCTTAACTGAGGAACACAGCCAACATTTTTCACATAATAATCAAGTATGAGCCTTTAAAGAAATCATGACTATCAATGCTGAAATCAAGATACGTTGTGTTGATGTTATTTCCTTTGAATACTCATCCAGAAATTCTAAAGCACAAATTTGTGAACCTAGTTCTTTGGGGAACCCATACTGGCTCCCAATTATTTCTGAATTCTTTTCAATATTCAGAAGGCAACTATTCCATAATTCATTAAAGGACTCTGTTATGGGCAGTTATCAAGCTCATCTGTCTATTGTGTGGGGTGCTTTCAAAAAGTGAGGCACATATTCATGCTCAATTTTTCCATGCTGTGTAACTTTTAAGTTATTGATATGGCCTGAGATGAAGCCTGAAAGTTCCTTCTGACCTTAGGATAGCATTTGTCTGGACCATACTGACTTCCAAACAGAAACTAAACGTCCCCTATCTCCTCACTTACCTTGGATAAATATCTCAGAGTGACTTAACAGGTCTTCCACTGGAACTGCATTTTCCTCACTGGTTAACAGAAGCCAGGTGGATGGAGAAGCTCTGCCTCTCATTATACCAGTCTGGTCAAGCAATGACTGTGTGCTACACAGCAGGTTCTCACTAGTTATCTATTTTATATATACTATTTCATATACAGTAGTATGTATATGTCAATTCCAAGCTCCCAATTTATCCTTCCCCCACTTTACTCCCTGGTAACCATAAGTTTCTTTTCCACATCATTTGTACCGTCTTTTAGATTCCATATATAAGTAAACCTCAATGAGATTATCTGTAAAATAAGCACAATAATCTCAAGGATACAATGGGATATACTGAGATAATATAAATACCTAGCATTTATCACATACTAGGAAAACAATGTTTGTTTCCCTCCTCAAATCTCATTTCAAAAAAAAAAAAAATTTGAGAGTTAGAACTTGCTTATCTACATATAGCATTTACTAATCTCTTTAGTTCTGAAATTGGTCTTTTAAGAAGGGACAAAAAATTACTACTGAGGTTTCACCATTAAAAACAACAACAAAGAGACAGCAAATAGCATTTTTCACCAATGCTGTATTCAATATATTAACACTGAGCATCAGGGATAATAGACACAGTCTATCTGGGAGAAGACAAGGCAAGCTGGATACTCTCCCTTTATGGTCCCTAAACGTCAGCTACATTTACTCATTACCAAGCAAAAGTTAACAAAGGCAGAAATACAGGAGAAAGACAACTCAAGCAGAAGCCAAGATTCTAGTCCTCACTTTGCCACAAAATACAAGAAAGTCACTTAAGCTTTCTAAACTTCAGGCTCTTTTGTTCTAAAATACCACTAGGGCATGCGGGAGGAGGAAGAATGCTCAGTTATCTTTGGGTTGCCTGCCTTAACTACAGCTTTACACACTTACTTACACTAGCAACAGGTTTCCTTTGCCACAACTTGCTCATTCACTAGGTAACAAAATGACAAGCATAAGGAGTATCCAATCTTACTCATACCTACATCAGAAGAGTACAGGAGAGCCCACATGGACATCTGGATATGGTCTGATATCAGGCCAGGTTGCCCCTTTTACTGTCAATCCTTACTACGTCATCCCTAAAAGTATGCAACGTAGCAGTGCAAAATCTCTGACCCATGTTTCTGCTTTCACTTATAATAGTAAAATCACCAAATTCCTTTATAAATAGACTTTAACAGCAATAATGAAAGGCCAACTGGTGAGCAATAATCTCAAAGACCATTTCAAGCTAAAAGTTTATCATTTGCAAATCTGTGTTATTTGTACTTTTCCCCATCTTCTTGCTTAAATCAAGCTTCCTTTCTTTCTCTTCAACTTGCTTTTATGCCAGCTCCAATATTTAAGTATTACTTGTTATATATTCACTGATTTAGATTTGAAAAACAGATGATTAACACTCTATTTTCCCTCACTCTATTATCTTGAAATCCCTCCCAAAGATGCCCTTTTAAAAAATTAATGTGGCTCTACACAAGTACTTTTTTATCTTCCATGAAAAACTTAAAAATAGGCAACAATATTGTTACATCATCATCAACAGATCTTAAAGGTCATGCTATACATCTTATAATGGGTAAAACTAACTTGGTAGTTCAGAACCCAAATCACTTGTACAGGACACAAGATGTAAGTTTCTTAATGAATGCCAATCTATAACAAAGAGTATTAGAAGATTTTACAAAAAGAAAATTACAGGAATAAACATGACTTATCTGAAAAAGGAAATAACTCAACATAGGAGACATATGCATACAAATAGACACAAGTATGTTTATATATGTACATATACATATGTGTGTATATGTGTATGTGTATACATTATTTAAGATGCCTACTATGGAAAGCCAAACTAATACAACATATGGCAGAGGAAAACCATATTTGTATTAAATGTCTAGTCAATTTTCTACTTTTACTAGCTCTGGAAAAAAGTTTGGTTTAAGAAGTTGATTCTACTGGATTAACTGGTTTTTAAATTAAATATAAATGTCAACTATTTTGTTTGGCCTCTGTTTTCACCAGCAATGACTATTTTCACCAAAACTGACTCTTCCATTCCTGGTTCTGTTAATTCCAAGGTTTTATATTTTAGATCTCCAAAGAAGTTAAGGAAGATAGAGTTCTTGAGGTGCCAGCAACGCTTCATGTCTGAACTACCTTTATGCAAGAATTTGCACAGAAATGTTAATTTCCACTAAAACTGACAAGGAAATAAGCATGATCTATTACCATATATGATCAGGGCCAAAAATAAATCAAATTGCTGGCGAGTGCAAGTTAATTACTAATTAATCAATGGTCCCTACATGTTCTAAATTCTTTAAAGAGAAATAACTGCTAAAGTTCATTTTATCTAGGACACTTTGGCTACCAGAACACACTGCAAAAGCAGGTGGTTCTTTTTTGAAGAAAACATCATCCATTATCCTCACTTAGTTAAAACAAAGGATATTCTTAAGCCAGCAGCATAACTAGTTCTTACTGTTGTTTTAGTTGCTAAGCTGTGTTCCACTCTGCGATCCCATGGACTGCAGCCCACGAGACTCCTATGTTCATGGGATTCCCCAAGCAAGAAGAATAGAGTGGGTTGCCATTTCCTTCTCCAGGTGATATTCCCAACCCAAGGACTAAACCCACGTCTCCTGCGTTGGCAGGCAGATTGTTTACCACTGAGCCTCAGAAGCCCATGATTAGCTGTTATATTTGCTATTAACCTTTTTAAGAGGATTTCTCATCTTCTTCAAACTCCAAATAACAAGGAAACAAACAATACGGTTCATAGTAGGAGCACAAGTATTTAGTTCCCACTACAATTCTAACTAGCTAGATGTTCAACCTGGAACTCAGGATCAGGCTGAGACCAAATCACAGAAACACAATCTGAATAATTATCAAGGAAAGAGGCTTCCTGTAGCATATCATTAACATTGCTATTTCATAAAATCAAGTATGAAGCTCCTCAGCTTCAAATACTAGTTTCATTTGATTTATCTTGAATAAATTTTTTTTTAATTTTTCTGTCCATATTATCCAGAACCTTTCCTATACTTTCTGAAGAACACCAGGATGGATGGTGGAGAACTCTTAGCCCTTTGTCTCGAGCCAGCCAATACATTCTGTCAAAGCTAAATCATTTTTTCAACTCCTGGTAATAGCTGTTATGAATATTAAGAACAAAAATTTCCCATAAATTAAACAATACCACTGGAGGAGGGGAGGGGCATGAAATAATCAAAAAGTACTAAAAAGGAAATGAGAACACAAAGTAAAAATCTGAACTTTCAGGACTCATTTACAGAAGGGAAATATCAGGTCCTTGCTGCTCATTCCCCACTTCCAGAGACGGGAAAGTACCTGGTGTACCACTCTTTAATGTCTTAAATTCTCAAAGTCAAAACGAATGAAAACAGCCAATTCCTTAGCTTCATTAAGACCACTCCAGGGCTTCCCTTGTGGTTCAGCAGTAAAGAATCTGCCTGCGATGTAGGAGACACGGGTTCAATCCCTGGCCCGGGAGAATCCCACATGCTACAGAGCAACTAAGCCCGTGCACAACTACTGAACCTGCAGTCTAGAGCCCAGGGGCCTCCACTACTGAAGTCTGCGAGCCCAGAGCCCATGCTCCGCAATGAGAGAAGCTACCTCAACGAGAAGCCAGAGCACTCTACCTAGAGAGCAGCCTCCCACCCGCAACCAGAGAGGCCTGCTTGCAGCAATGAAGACCCAGCAGTCAAAAATAAATAAATAAAATTATAAAAAAAAATAAAAAATGAAACCACTCCAGGGTGCCGCTCCCAATTCTAAATTGCTATCTTCTCTACCACCATTTATACCTTAATTCAGCAAACCTCTGTCAAATACCTATTATGCTAGGAAGTAAAGCGAAATCTGCAAATGAGACTCAGACTAACTACACAGACTTGTTGAAATCAGCATACATTTCTGGTCTTCATAGCATGGCTATCTTCTTAGAACAACACAGCATATCTATTAAAAATTAACAAAATTTAAGATATTTGATTTTAGGAGAAAAAAATCCAACTACATAAAGCTCAAATTTTCTCATACACATGTGTCCCTCAAATCATATAAACTCCTTAAATTAAAAAATTATCCCAGAAAATGCAAGATTTAACATACCTGTTTAGAGTGCTCAACACATAGCTAGTCAATGTTTGTGGAATAAAAATTATGAATTGTACTTGCCACAGAAATCTATTCTCTGAGCCACTTATGAACTAGGCTCAAAATCCATTTCCTCCATATTTTGCCTTATCAGTAGTTCATGGCTGACAACTTGATCCCTGGTTCTCAAACTTTAATGAGATTTACAACCACCTGGAAAGTTTGTTTGAAATCCTTGACCAAATCCTTGATCATACTCCCTAAACATTACAGTTTCAGAAAACAGATTCTGCATTTACAATAACGTATCATTCAGGTGGGTTTCCCTGGTGGCTCAGATGGTAAAGAATCTGCCTGCAATGCAGGAAACCTGGGTACGATCCCTGGGTTTGGAATGATCCCCTGGAAGAGGGCATGGCAACCCACTTCAGTATTCTTGCCTGGAGAATCCCCATGGATAGAGGAACCTAGCAGGCTACAGACCATGGGGTTGCAAAGAGTAGACACAACCGAGTGACTAAGCACAGCACAGCAAGTGAATCTGAGGCGGTCAGAAGATCCTACTCTCAGTTATGCTGGTTTACCTTCACAAGAGGTGAAGAAAAAACTCTGGGTCATAATTGGTATCAATGAGGGAACAGAAAAACTGAACATTTCTAGCCAAAACTAAAAATTATTCAATTCTCTTAATTAATCATAATTCACTAACTATATGCTTAATAGGCAAGATGAAATATAACCGAAACAACCTTTGCTTTGACCCACCCAAAACAAACATTTTTCTGAAATAACATATTGTCAATGTTCAGAAAAAGAGTAGAAACAAAGGAAGCTGAGGCCTGTAATCCACAGAAACAGGCATGAAATTGTGCTGTAATAGTTTTAGGGGAAAACGTACCACACTCAAAACACTCTGTGATTAGTTACTGTTCTGTTAATATAAAACCCACTAGTCATGTGTTTGGGGAAGGCAATGGCACCCCACCCCAGTACTCTTGCCTGGAAAATCCAATGGACGGAGGAGCCTGGTGGGCTGCAGTCCATGGGGTCGCTAACAGTCGAACAGACTGAGCGACTTCACTTTCACTTTTCTCTTTCATGCACTGGAGAAGGAAATGGCAACCCACTCCAGTATTCTTGCCTGGAGAATCCCAGGGATGGGGGAGCCTGGTGGGCTGCCATCTATGGGGTCGCACAGAGTCGGACATGACTGAAGCGACTTAGCAGCAGCAGCAGTCATGTGTTACTATTTAAATTAAAATTAAATAAAATCAAGTAAAATTAAAAATTCTTCTACTGCGTTAGTCATAATGTAAATACTCAATAGCCACATGTGGCTAGTGGCTCATTACTGGATAGGAGAGATATAGAACGTTTCCCTTGTCACAGAAAATTCTCTTGGATAGCTCTGGCTTAGAGTCAATGGGTATCTAAATAAAACATGTAACCTCTATTCTCCTGAAGCAGAGAGCTCTATTTGACAACTTCTAAATTGTAAATATATAATTCTACTTAGGTAGTGACTATAAAACAAGAACCCTAGCATAATTTATCTGCAATTTGTTTCAAGAAAAATTATTCATAAGTGGTATGTTTATTCACTTCTGATTCTCAAAACAGAAATAATTTAACTAAACAGGTCTTAAGTATCAGACACCAAAACCACAACTAGGTTTTCATAATCAAATGAAAAGTGTTTAATTACTAGAAAACAAAAGGCATTAGATGAAAAAAGACTGATCCCAAAAGATCAAAACACTTAATAAGACTGGTTTTCCAACTAATTCAAAAGTTTCTATTCACATATGTAACAAATAACTACTTTATAACTAGTTCTAAAACAACCTTACAACAAATTCAAATTAGTGACATTTTACTGTCTATAGTGTTAATTGCTTTCCACCAATTTCTCACTAAAAACTCCTATAAATAATTTAACCACCATAGACTTTTAAATGTAATTTTATAGGGGACTAGTCACTGAAAGTCCTGAACAAATCTTCGTTTTAGCAGAAAAGTGGACATAAAAGTTAATGAAACAATTTGCAACTCAAAATCATCTCTCTCAACTGCATGAATATCTAGTTTGTATAATAAAATGCACAAGCACAGGCAATAAGATGCAGAAGCGTGAGGAGTAACAGAATTCAAACTGCAGCAGGTCTGTAACTGTTATTTCAGCTTTAAATCGACCTTCCCTTAAATAAGACACAAACATCACTTTGACTAGGGTTCTTTCAGAAAAGCTCAAGTATACACAAATTTGATCTCCAAATTACAAAAAAAAAAAAAAATCTTATCCAAAAGTCTGCTCTGCAGAAAAGAAAGTTTAGAAAACTTAACACATAAAACCTAACACTAAATACTGTAAACATAAATGGGTCATATTGATGAATATGGAGTTATGGTAGTGAGTCTAATATTCCTGTGTACTTTAGCTTGTTTACATCAAATCTAAGAGCCAGCAAACGAAAGCAGTAACTTGTTACTAAAAACAGTATTAGAGGATCTTTAAAGAGAAAGACTGTATAGTAACTTACCTGCCACACTGGTGATTGTAACTGGAACTCCTTGCACTTGAACGCCCGCAGCACCCAGGTTGGCAACACTCACTGTCTGAAGGTTAGGCACTGATGCAAGCTGGGCAGTATTCAAAGTTATTGGGGCACCAGCAACAGCCACAGGAGCAATCTGAGCAAGGGTTGTGCCACCACTTGAAGACACTGGGGTGATGGTTAACTGCTGGGATAACCCAGCATTCTGAACTTGCAAATTTGAAAGACTCTGAATATTCTGAACCTGTACAGTTTGCCAGCTGATTTGCCCTGAAGGTGTTAAAGTTGGAGCCCTGATAAGCACCTGAGTCGGATTTACTGCTTGAAGTTGAACATTCTGCAAAGGCTGCTGCTGGATGGTCTGAATCGTCTGCCCTGACTGGAGTTGAAATGACTGGGGTGGAATAGCTTGAATTATCTGTTGCTGAGGCTGTTGGATCTGGATCTGTTGTAAGATGGGCTGGCCTACAATTTGCACCTGCTGAAGAGAATTTGATTGATCCTGTGTATTCTGTATTCCATTAGACTGAAGCTGGCTGGAGCTCTGGGCTTCAGACTCTGTAGCAGCAGGTGTCTGAGAATCTTCAACGGTGCGTTCAGAACTACTGGCTGATGTGCTTGCATACTGGCCCGTATCTGCTGAGCTCACTAATGTGTCGCTGCTGGTCAGAGATGTTGATGCAGTGGTTGTACAGGTAGTGGAGGAGGAGGGAGATTCCGGCATACTGGCAGAAGCAGTGGTGGTGGTAGGTGTGGAAGCTAACTGACTCCCATTGGAAGTCCCACTATCAGTAGTAGTAGCAGGCTGGCCAACCTGTGCAGTTCCTCCTCCAGCAGCCACACTGTTTATCACTGGCAAAGCTAAAGTCACTCCTCCAATGTTAATTGGCAGGGTTGTTACAACTTGAGCCTGAGTACCAGGAAGGGTCTGTAACTGCAGTGGTATTGAAACACCAGGTCTAATTTGGACTGGAACTGTCTGATTTGCCAGGTTTTGAGCAAGAATATTCCCAGAAGCTGTCCTGTTAGCAGCTGTGAGTATAGCTTGATTATTACCTGCAGAAATAAGCTGAATTTGACCCTGCAAATCCTGTAGAGATGAACTACTAGTTGGATTGATTTGAATTTGTTGACCTTCCACTGTTTGAAGTTGTGGAATCACTTGGTACTGTACACTACCACTTGGATTTTGTACTTGTATGACTTGAAACTGACCAGGGGAAGCAGAATTACCTGATTTAGTTTTTGTGGGAGATGCACTCCCATTATTACTGGTGGAAGAACTAGATGAACTAGAAGCTGGTTGAGAAATGTTATTTTCTTTTGAAGCAGGAGGAGTGGAGGCAACAAGCTGCCAAGCATTCCCAGCAAGTTGTGTTGTCACCAGTTCTAGCTGTTGTGGTTGATTTTGAAGTTGCACCAATCCTTGGCTTGGATCTATAATAATTTGTTGTTGTCCAGTTGCTTGATTTTCACCAGGAGTCCCTATTTTGCTGCAAGTAGCTGCCAGTAAAGCCAGAGGCGAGGGCTGAGAGTCCTACCCAAAATGGGATAGTAAAGGGGAGAGGGGAAAAAAAGTGGGAGGGTTTAGTGAAGGCCAGTAGTTGGGAGGGGTTTATTTATTTATTTTGACAGCTCTACATTTCAGAACTTACTCAGGAAAAGGAAGAAATCTAAATATTAACAAAAGCAGTAAGATACAGGAATAAGGAAGCAGGTCCCACAATATAAACTATAAATAAAAAATTTCTAACAAACTTTCTTGAAGTGTTATTTTACTAAACTCAAAACGCCCTTGGGAAAACACACACCTTTCTGTTAAGAGTCTGAGTTCCTGGTGGAATTTTAACCACGATATCCCAAACATGTGAATTCCGTATGAATTTACAATTTAACTTCCTCACTCTCAGAAAGATGCTTTGAGTGGATAAACATTTTTGTTCTGTTCTTCACTTCTGGGCATTTAAAGGGCATAACTCCCTCTTTCCCCTTACGTTTCGTGATGCTTTTTTTTTTTTTTAATGTTTGCCTTTACCTGGGAGCCTGAGGTTTTGGGTTTTTTATTGTTATTCTCTGGCTCAGAGGTTTTCCCTCCTTCTGTAGCCATCGCCGCTGCCTGTGCCGCCTCCTCCTCCTCCTCCTTCTTCTGATCTGCAACAAACCGCCCCCCGACCCCGTACACGACAACAGGTTATTAGGATTATTATTATTCGTCTTCCCCTTCCCCTCTCCTCCCCCTCCCCCCCGAACATTAATCTCCATAAACCCGCGATCCACGCACACCGGCAGGGGGTGGGGGAGAAGGAGGGAAGGGAGGAGGGGGATATCACAAAACGTGGTTTGAAACCCGACCCATCGGCTCCAGAGCAACACCCAGAAGGTTGTTCTCTCTCAGACATTAAGACAAAACACAACCCTCCTTCCCTCCCCTTGATTCCCTCCCTCCCTCTCCTCCTCCCCTTAAAGCATCTCAGCGGCCCCGGGGGAGGGGGGAGAACCGAGCAGGGTCTGGGGAGGGAGGGAGGGAGGGAGGTGGTGAAGGAGACCGAGGGGGGTGGAGAATACGTACCGCTCATCCCGCATTAACAGGACAAACCCTCAGATGGAGACACTGGGATAGAGGTGGGTGGGGGTGGGGGCGAGGCGGGAGGAGAGGCCGGTCCCGCCCGCCCGCGGTGGCTCGGAGGAGGCTGTAGCTGGCACAGGCTCTGCCTCTTTTTCCGCGAATGGCCGCCGCTGGGCTGTGGCGTAGCAGCTCCTCTCTCCGCCCGAGCCCTGCTGACTCGCCCTTGATTGACAGCGGCGGCGCGCGGCGCGGGCGGCGGTGCGGGCCGGGGGCGGGGCCAGGGCGGTGCAAGCAGGGCCGACTCCCCACCCCCCTCGGCCTCTGTCTGCCAGAGCCGCCGACTCTCCACCCCTTCCCCCNATTTTGATGGTTCAAATATCACTATTTGCTTTTATTATTACATCCAAAAATATCACTACCTAATCTTTACGAGCATTTTCATTATTTCAAATAAGCTACAGTGAACTGCAAGGAGATCAAGCCAGCCAATCCTAAAGGAAATCAGTCCTGAATATTCATTGCAAGGACTGATGCTGAAGTTGAAGTTCCAATACTTTGGTCACCTGATGCGAAGAGCTGACTCATTAGAAAAGGCCTTGATGCTGGGAAAGATTGAAGGCAGGAGGAGAAGTGTGCAACAGAGGATGAGATGTTTGGATGGCATCACTTACTCAAAGGACATAAATTTGAGTAATCTCCAGGAGTTGATGATGGACAGGGAAGCCTGGCATGCTGCACTCCATGGGGTTGCAAAGAGTCAGACTTGACTGAGTGGCTGAATAACAATTGTTTTGGAAATAAAAGTTTTGAACTACATCATAAGAAATACAAAATTAAGCTGAAGTAGAAAATTATGAAACTTATGTTAAGACAGTTGTAAGTAGACATATCAAAATTTTTTTACATGAAATAAGAACATATATGCCTTGAGGGAGAAAGAGACTTTGGTAAAACATTGAATAGAAGGTCCAGACAATAAGATCAATGATAGGAACACATGCCTCCCTCCAACTAATCTAACTTGAGGAATTTAAGTGGTGTTTTTATTTAAGAAACCAAGGTTGCATTCGCTCGTTTACTTTCATTGTCTAAAATAACTCATACTTTTAAGAACATGGGCAATCTTACACAAAAGAGTGTTGGAAATGCAATGCGTTCAACCAGAAAATAATTCAGGAAGGCTGGGGACAGTTCCTCTCTGGAATCTTTCCTAGGAATCTTTGAATCCTTTGTTCTTAAAAGCATCTAATATTTTTCCTGATCATTCCTCGACTTCCAGTGGCTAAATTTTAGGAGAAGGCAGAGGTTAAAAGTGGTAAATGGGGCAGGTATTCTTTCTGTACAAAGCTCAGCATTTGACTTAGAAGTAGGGACGACAGTTTAGTTTTTTGCAATTAATCTCTTTATGTAATGAGATTTTCTAGGAGTTTTTTTTTTTTTTTGGTACTGAAATTTCTTCTGATACAACTGGGAATTGCAGCACCAAAATGATAAAATGGATATTCATAGGCTGGAATGTTTTTTTTTTTTAATTTAGAAAATTTTAAATGAAGGATCAGCTTATCTTTAAATAATAAATAATACTTAAACTTCTTCTAGATTCTCTTCTTCCCATTCCTCTTCTTTCACAGCAGCGGATAGAGCCTGTAAAGAACAGCAAAGGGGAAAAAACTAGAGATTTTTAAAAGAATAAGAAATACAATAAGGACATAATATATAAATAGAATTAAGTTTGAGAAATATTCCATGTACAAGACAAATAGAAGAAAGTAAGATGCAGAACAAATTGAATTCACTTGATGAATTTGTTCTTAGTAAATTGGCAGCATAACAGAAAACAGTAAAAGAGCATTTTGAAGTAATGGTTAAATTTAAATAAAAACACCGAAATATTTGTGGTTTTGCTGCATTAATGCACATTCAACACAAAATAATTATATTTTTGCCATTAATTCAAATATTCATTTCTACTGCATTTTTGTTTCTTTATTATCCATCAGTAAAAATCAAGAGTTTTTTTTCTTTAATTTTGGGAGATATAAGATATCTTGTCACACCAAGAAAAGCAGAAATGTTTTGGAGACATCAAAAGAACATCTATATTTTACTTTCCCCATGTATAAGGAAACTGATCTATATTCAGAATTACCTATATATCATCGTGCCACTTTAGATTCAGCTGCAGGCAGAATAGAGAATGAATAAGGGGAACAAAGACTTGTGATACATCTGAAGGAGAGTGAGGAACTCACATAAGAGTTGAAAACCAAAGGAGATAATTCTAAATTACTATTTATTAGGCTGAGATAAATTATTATGCTCCATAATCTTTGATTAGCATATTTAAGAATGTATATGTATTCCTTTGGCCTCCTTGGAAAGGTCTTCCCTCTTATTATTTCAATATAATTAGAAATCCAGCAATGAGCAGTGAAAATCTTAATTAAAAGTTATATTTATGGCATATAAAGTTCTAAATGTCACCCCTGGTTCATTATATGTCAATCTATCTAAAATATCAAAATTATAATAATCTGCCTCTTAAACAGAAGTTAAATTAACTATTTTGGTTAAAAAAGTATATTATTAACTCAAAAAGATAATCAAGGCCTGAAAGCAATAGTGATACAGAGATGACATTCATACTTAGAAATATAAATCATAGCACATGTAATCATGTCAAAGGTAAACTTCAGTGGAACATTTAAGAAGTGTCATTTAAAAAATATAATTGCTTGACATTGTTTATGTCATTAGCAGAGTTCTATTATGATTCATAAAAATAATACATCCACAGAAATAGTCTTAACCTGTTTAAGTATTTTCACATAAGAACCACCATGAAAATTTCAGGTCATTCAAGTAAAATCGAATAGAAAACATCCTTACTTATGTTGCATGTGGAAAATAAGGAAATACCCTCAAAAATGACATATGGTATCTTATCAAATAAATTATTTTCGATGTAGGTTATAGAAGAAAAGTGCATATCCAATAATATATCATCTCAAATTTAAATTCTTAATGATGTTATAAGAACTTATTCCTCAGTTTTCATTTTGATTTAATAATCTACCAATCAGATGTTTCAGATTTACATCTGAGACCAGTTATCAACATACAACAGATGCATAAGTGATTACGTTCTGAATTAAGGTTTGATACACTGCCACCTTGTGATTGCTTGAAGAAAGTTCAAGTCTTTGGGGAAATGCATTTATAGAGAATTGAGAATTCAACACCACTTTAACTTGAATGTTGAGTAAGAAACTAGCTCACATTTTGCTTAGAAGCAAGCTGGTTGACGTGAGGACAGACTAGTCCAGGGTGGTTTGAATCTCTGCTCCACTAACATTAAGACCTTAGGAAAGTTATTTGACATCTCTTGTGCAATCACTAAGTTGTGTGCAACTCTGACTTTGCAACCCCTTGGGCTACAGCACACCAGGCTCACCTGTCCTTCATTATCTCCCAGAGTTTGCTCAGATTCATGTCCATTGAGTTGGTAATGCTGTCTAACCATCTCGTCCTCTGCCATCCCCTTCTCCTTTTGCCTTCAATCAAGGTGTTTTCCAATGAGTTGGCTCTAAGCATTAGTTTACATCTCTAAAAGGTTTCCCTGGTAGCTTGGTAATAAAGAATCCACCTGCCAATTCAGGAGACTAGGGTTGCACCCCTGAGTCAGGACGATCTCCTGCAAAAGGAAATAGCAACCCGCTCCAGTATTCTTGCCTGGGAAATCCCATGGACAGAGGAGCCTGGTGGGCTATAGTTCATGGAGTCGCAAAAGAGTGGGACATGACCTAGTGACTAAACAACACAAAATATTAGAAATAAATATCTGATTACTTCAAAGCATTGTCTTAAGAAATGAACACAATGAGAGCACAGGGTTACTCCTAGTATACAGTGCACATAAACTCTGTTAGGAATCACACAATTATTTTGAAGAACCAGTTTGTGAGTGATTTCATGACTAAGGCCAATTCTATTTTTTCTAAAATATTGCTGAAGGTATTTTTGCTTCTTCAGCAAAAAATACAAATGGATGGTTTACAGAGGGAGTGGTGACAATTACAGTTTTTATTTCAAAATGAAAAGACTATATACAATTCTAAATCTGAATTTTATTCTATAGTTTGAGATTTCTATAGTGCAATCATAACAGAGTCCTGAGTCAAATTCCTTTATGTATTTTCCATTAAATTAACAGCTATGATATTTGTCTTTTACTGTACTTCTTTTTATACATCAAGTACATAATTATAATGCCTAGTGCATAGTAGGTGTTTTTCTTCACCATACAAAATATTTCTGTAAGATACAAATATTGCCAAGATGTTAGATTTATTTCAATGGGCATTTAGTCCATATTATAACTCAGTAAATGAAATAGATAGTTATGAGAAAGTGAATGAACCAAATTAGTAAAAGTTAAAACTTGAATACAGCTAGCTAGAATACATATCAGGGGAACTGTGACAGACTCATAAGCTAAAGAAGCAATTCTGATCAGAGTGGGAAGAATACAGAGAAGGTAAGCCAGAATAAAAATAAGGGGAAACATTCTGTTTCTCTCCTAGACATATTCCCCTGCATCCACTAGCGGTAAAAACTAGTGGTTCATTTGGCAAAAATGAAGATGAAGAAGGTGAATTTGTATAAGCAGAATTAATGACTTCTTAAAAAGTTGGGACTGTTGAAGTGACATTTAAGTGGACTTCTGTTTCAGAGCAACCTCTTAAAGTGAAAAACTATTTGGACATTTTTCATCATAAAATTGTGTCCTATTTCTGGACAACTTTCTTAAAGGAATTATTTAAACCTTCAATGGTCAAGAGAAGATGTATGTTTTTAAATCAAAGAGCACGGCAGCTGTTTTTCGCATCGTCATGCCAGCAGTCTAAAATAAAGAGGTAAAAGGCAGCCTGGAAAACCTCCTCGTTTTCTGCCATATTTATGAAGAGGCTAGTGCCCCCAAGTCAACAGGTCTGGCCATAAATGGAATTTAATAGTAGAAAGAGGACAGAAGACAAGGAGACAGATGAGGAAAGAGTCTAGAGATGCTGGTGAAATTCTCACCATAGCCAAAAAATATGAAGGGGCTGTCAGAGCACATTTTGATTGATGTTATTAAAAGCTAGCTAGATCAATAGCAATTGCTTTGAGGTCACAGTGTGCCTCCCATTTCTACTCTCAGACTTGATGTGCTGTAAACTGTATTTAAGTTGAACTTCGCTAATTCTTCTTAGCCACCCTGTGATATATAGAGCAAAACTGCTCCTGAAAGAAAGACGCTAACAAGGAGCCTCAGAGGCCACAGGCAGAGAAGAGCAGGTGGAGAGTAATCCAGCATACACCCTAGGAAACATCATTTGTCAATAATTCAAATTAAAATTAGTGATTAATAGAATATGGGATATAGCCAGGTTCATAGAAGACACATTTAGGAAGTGATTTTGTATATATTGATAAAATGTATATAATGCACAAAGTTGTGGAAGCTAAAAATATATAATATGCATATATTACCTTTTCTGCTCACCTTTAATGAAGACAAGAAAAATATAATGAAACAGGAGGCAATGCAAGGTGACAATACAGGAAAAACTATGAGAAAAGTTCCTCTTCGCTTTCTGCCACTAGGGTGGTATCATCTAATGGTATCACCATGGTTGGGCCTGACCTAATCAGGTAAAGCTTTAAAAGTGGGTCTATGGGGGACAAATGGGAAAAGAAAGAGAGATGTGGGCTTATTGCCTTTGAGAAGCAAATTGGCACTTGTGTGTAAGATCACATGGCAGGGAACAGTGGGCAACCATTTGGAGATGAGGGTTTCAGTCTTGTAATCACCAAGAGCGGAATCCTGCCACCAGGCAGTGTCTGCAGAAGAAGACATCCAGCCTCAGGTTACACTGCAGTCCCAGTCTGTGCTTAGACTGCAGTCTTGTGAGAACCTGAGCAGCTGACCCAGAAGCTGTGGCCAGACTTCTAATGCACAGCAAATGTGTGTTGTTTTCAGCAGCTGAACTTGCCATTGGTTATACAGCAATAGAAAACCGATATATTTACAGTTTTGAGGAATGTCATTTGGGGACAGAGTAGCAAGCTAGCAGTACTGAACTCTGAAATATGCTCTTTTAGCAACAGCTACAAGGCTACTCTGTCTACATACCTGGAGTTGGAAGAGATCATAACAATATTAGGAGTCTTGCTGTTCAACCTGCTCATTTTTTTTTTTTTTTTTTTTGCAGAAACTGAATCTCAGGGAGATTAAATAACTTGCCTTCAGGTCATATAACTATGATCCAGAGACAAGGAACAGACTTTGGCAGCAGAAGCCACCGTGGATGTGGAAGCACAGACAGTAGGCAAACCGAATGGAAAGGTAATTGTCCTCAGAAAAGAACAGCAACAGAATCCACATGAAAACTGATGAAATCTAGGAGAAAATCAGCCACCAGAAGAATTTGTGACAATATGTTGGAGCCCATCTCTGGAAAAACTGGCATATCTTCAAGGGATCAAATGATAGTTTAAAGCACTGAGGAATGTGACTGATATTTTCACCAGGACTGCAATTTAAACCATGAGCTTAGTTACAGGAGAACAAAAGCCTGATTGTTAGAACCAGGGTATGAATTCGTGAAAGCTAAGGACTAGATGATGAATGATGATAGCTGACGGGTTTTGAGTAGGGATGTGAGCGATCTTAGTGATGAGATTAAGAAGGTGCATGACACGAAAGACCCACTGCACATTTTCCCTCCAATATATCTTCCCACAAGGAACAGATGATTTTCTTCTGAGGGAATAATAACCCTTTTATTTTTTATAGTGCTTTTAGTAATCATTTTCAAGAGGTAAAGTGTAAGGACAGATTCTGTTAGTTGCTCAGTCATGTCCAACTGTTTTGTAACCCCATGGACTGTAACCCGCCAGGCTCCCGTGTCCTTGGGATTGTCCAGGCAAGAGTACCGGGGTGGGTAACCATTCCCTTCTCCAGGGGATTTTCCCAACCCAGGGATTGAAGCCAGATCTCTTGCATTGCAGGCAGATTCTTTACCGTCTGAGCCATCAGGGAAGCACAGAAACATATTAATTTTCAGTGCTTTCAACCTGTTAGTCTACTGTTACTCTCAATCTCTTCTAACAATTATTTTTTTTAAATCTTATATTGGTATATAGCCAGTTAACAATGTTATGATAGTTTCAGGTGGACAGCAAAGGGACTCAACCATAAATATACATGTATCCATTCCCCCCAAACTCCTATACTATACAGGCTGCCATATAACATTGAGCAGAGTTCCACGTGCTGTATATACAGTAGGTTCTTGTTGGTTATTCCTTTTAAATAGAGCAGTGTATACATGACCTTTCCAAACCCCCTAAGTATCCCTTACCCCTCTTCTCTCAGCCTACTACCCACCTGGCCCCGGCAACAATGTTTATCTCTAAGTCTGTGAGTCTGTTTCTGTTTTGTAAGTAAGTTCATTTGTATCATTTCTTTTTGGGGGGAATCACACTTTTAAATTAATTTTCCTCTCACCTACACCCACGTTTTATCGTTCTTTTTATTAAAAAGGGGGTGGTATCATTTCTGGGCAGAAGGTTCATTTAGTC
This sequence comes from Oreotragus oreotragus, assembly GCA_006410675.1. Lineage (NCBI taxonomy): Eukaryota > Metazoa > Chordata > Mammalia > Artiodactyla > Bovidae > Oreotragus > Oreotragus oreotragus. The sequence continues at coordinate 147,452 of SJYX01008968.1, forward strand.
AACACTAATTAAAACACAGAGTCTTCATCCTGCCCACGACTCATTCCTTCCCAGGAACCTTCTCTGTTGATTACTCACAGCTTTTGGGTTCCCTCTTTGATCCCCCTGTGTAGAAGACTAAGGAGATTTCCAATTACACTGGGAGTTAAAATTCAACTGTGTTTTCATTTATAATTTACAAAGAGATTTCTTTTCTTCACAGGGCATTTAGGCAGGGGGGTGAGTTTTCCTGGAGTTCTAAATTACCTTCCTGTAATAAAGACTTGTCCTGCCCACAGTAGTAAAGTGCAGCAATTTTGATATCCTTCTTACAGTTCCAAGGGAACCAAGGTAACAGAGCTAAATCCTTACTACTGCAGGATCTGTGAACTCTAACTTGAATACTGCTTCAGTTGTATACCCATTTGAAATTCAATGTAATCATTCATTAATTTAAAAGTCATAGTCCAAGGGGGAAAGATAGGGGAGGGATAAACTGGGAGATTGAGATTAAGATATATACACTTCTATATGTAAAATAGATGACTAATAAGACCTACGGTATGGCAAGGGGAACTGTACTCAATATTCCATAATGAGCTGAATGGGAAAAGAATCTAAAATAGAGTGGATATATGTATATGTATAACTGATTCACTTTGTTGTATAGCAGAAACACAACGTTGTTAACCAACTATACTCTTAATAAAAAATTAATGTTTTTAAATTAAAAACTGCAAACTGAAGAAAATTATATAAATAGTAAGCTTATACAAGAAAACTTACATGTTTTGACCAAAAATACCTATTCAACAACTATTAGAGAGCAAATACCATCCTTTAGTAAAACTCAAGAGCCTATGAAGATCATTATTACAACATTTTTCTAAAGGATAAAACAAAACAAAAAGCTATAGACTATACGGTCCATGGAATTCTCCAGGCCAGAATATTGGAGGGGGTAAACTTTCCCTTCTCTGGAGGATCTTCCTAACCCAGGGATCAAACCCAGGTGTCCCAGCATTGCAGGCAGATTCCTTACCAGCTGAGCTACAAGGGAAGCCTGAGAATACTGGAGTGGGTAGCCTATCCCTTGGACTGCAAGGAGATCCAACCTGTCAATCCTAAAGGAAATCAGTCCTGAATATTCACTAGAAGGACTGATGATGAAGCTGAAACTCCCATACTTTGGCCACCTGATGAGAAGAAGCAACTCATTGGTAAAGACCCTGATGCTGGGAAAGATTGAAGGTGGGAGGAGAAGGGGACAACAGAGGATGAGATGGTTCAATGTCATCACCAATGCGATGGACATGAGTTTGAGTAGGCTCCAGGAGTTGGTGATGGACCGTGAAGCCTGGCGTACTGCAATCCATGGTGTCGCAAAGAGTTGGACATGACTGAGTGACTGAACTGAACTGAACTGAGCCTATCCTTCTCCAGTGAATCCTCCTGACCCAAGAATCAAACCGGGATCTCCCGTATTGCAGGCAGATTCTTTACCAACTGAGCTATGTATGGCAAAAAACCAACACAATATTGTAAAGCAATTATACTTCAATTAAAAATAAATTAATTAAAAAACAAACAGAAAGGAAAATTGTTAGGGAAAATAAGTCAGTAATATGGCCCAAAACATATAGATAAGTGATAAATATAAAAATTTGGGTAAAGATGGATTTAAGAGGCAAGAGAAAGAAAAGAATTTGGAAGACCTCCTGCTTTATATCTTAGAGATGGTATCAACCTATAAAAAAGGTTCTGGATCATGAATACATATGGGTGGTTGAAGACAGAGGTTGAAGAGAATGAGTCTGACTTTGGATACAATGTGTTCAAGATGAGGAAGGCTTCCAAGTGGAGATCCCATTTATGTGTTAATAAGGAAAGTTTCAGTTCAGTTCAATTCAGTCGCTCAGTCGCGTCCAACTCTTTGTGACCCCATGAATCGCAGCACGCAGCTATGCTATAACTCCAAAATCCTGGTGACTTGTACCAAACAAGCTTTATCTCTCACTCTCACAAAACCTAGTTCAAGTTGGAAAGCTGGAGCCCTCTCTCAGCCTGCAGCTAAGCTGTCTGGCAGAGCTTACATGACTTTCACTCATAATCCACTGGCCAGAACTCTGTCATAACACCCAATTTAGTTGTAAGAAAGGTTAGAAAATGGTCTTTCCCTATTCCTATGAGGCATAAAACAGTACAAGTAAACACAGAACAGCTTCTCTGCCTAAAGAAGACTGTCAGAAATATGTTTGAGCTTAAGGATGAGAGATTTTCATTAGAATTATTTGCTAGGGCTTAATGAAGTCCTAAATTAGAACTCTAACTTCTTCACATAGAAAGGAAGTATAATAAGATCTACATTTTCTATTAGCATGATGTTATAATAAAATCAAATGATTATGCAGAAATACTAAACCACAAACCAATAAATAAAAAAAAGCAAACATGTTTTATACTATATTTATTCTAGAATAGCAATATATACAGAATGGACTGTAATTACTCTTTTGTTTGATACTTGCTTCTTAATGCAGTAAAATGCAAGTGTTGTATGTGTTTGCGTTTGTTTGTGATAGGTAGTTAGTCATCTTTCACACCTAATAGCAGCAAAGAGTACCAGATCATTTCCTTTTCCACTTCATGATTTCCACCTCCACTTAGCTAGAGGTAAGCAAAGTTTTTCTGTAAAAAAGAGTAGGTAGCATATCTTTTAGGCTTTGCAGGCTATAAAGCCACTGTAGATTACTGCTCCAACTGCCAAATTCTGCCACTGTAGCAAGAAAGTAGCTGCTAACAAACTGGATGGGTGTGGCTGGGATCCAACAAAGCTTTGTTTATAAAATAACAGTAGTATACTAAAGAGCACCAATTTATCCAAAAGAGCACATCGATAACAGCGGACTTGGATATTAGGCAGGGTATGAATGTGTTGCTCAAAGGCATTTTCTTATTCCCTCAGTTTAGCCCCCAGAACAATTAACACTTGTTAGTAGTACTGGGTGAGCAAAAAAGCCTTCTCCTGCACAAGGACCCCTACTGGGATACGTGACTAAACTTGTATAGAGGTTATGGAATAGTTTGAGTAAGAACATCTTAATGGGTATTATTAAATAGTAAAGACAAAGTAGAAAACAGATTAAAATGTCAAAACACTGAAGCTTAGGGAAATCGACCAACCAATCAATTATAATCAAGTTATCTATTTTCCCACTATTATTTTTAGTTGAGAAATCTTTATGTACTACTAGCCTTTCTTGAATAAAGGAACATAGTAATTGTCATTAAACAATAAGGCAACACTATGTGTAATTTGTGATGCTCAGGAACTTATAAGCAGACTGGTTATCAAGTCTTCTCTGTCTTTTTCTTCAGCCTGTAAAACACCTAAATGCCAAAACATTTATTTATGAAGTGACTCCACAACCACCATGCCTATTACTAATGTTTTTCTTTTCACCTTCATATTTTACACAATGCTCTCTTGCTTTTAGAATGCTATAGTAGTGTTCAAAATAGCAAATTCCCTACCAGTTACAATAGGTAAGACCATAAATCTTAATCTCAACAGAAAAGGAAAAACAGGTATTGCAGCGAGATGTCTTCATTTTCTTAATGACAGCTGCTAAAAGAAGGTCTAGCTCCAAAGACAATGTTACGGGTTTGGGGGTGGGGGGGAAGCTCTCCGTAGCTGCAATTCTATGTGCTCGTCCTTCCTGACTGTGAGGTTAGCACAATGGAAGCTAATTACTCTGTTGGGTCAGAGGCCATTTACAGTAAAAAGGCAAACTGTGATAGAGGAGGAACCACTTTTCACCTTCTGCCTGTAGGTTGCTGAGTGATATCAGCTCTCATTCTGATTATATTAAGAGGATAATAGATGAAATGGCTTTATGCCTCTTTAGCATTATCAATAATACAATGGGACCTGGGACTGAAGCTTCATGAATACTCTCTCATTTTCTCACCTTTGATTATTCTCTTCCTCTTGCTGCACTTATTGATCTGATACTCAACCTGTTGGCAATTGGAGGTCTAGAATTTCACCTGTTAATTACAGTTCTTGTGGTTCCAAAACAGATCCATGCCATGCTGCTGCTAAGTTGCTTCAGTTGTGTCTGACTCTGTGTGACCCCATGGATGGCAGCCCACCAGGCTCCCCCATCCCTGGGATTCTCCTGGCAAGAACACTGGAGTGGGTTGTCATTTCCTTCACCAATGCATGAAAGTGAAAAGTGAAAGTGAAGTCGCTCAGTCGTGTCTGACTCTTCACGACCCCATGGACTGCCGCCCAACCCGGCTCCTCCGTCCATGGGACTTTCCAGGCAAGAGTACTGGAGTGGGGTGCCATCGCCTTCTCCGTCTATGCCATGAGGCACCTGCAAACGTAATGGGCATACTATGAATTTATAAACTCCTGTATTCCCACCCTCATTTGCAGCTTTCTTACAAAGTTTAAGTAGGAAGTTTTCCTATAACCCAGTCTATAAAAAGACCTCATTCTTAAATTTAGTGTAAGACTACATTATTGTGGTCTTATATTTGGTGTATTTAATGTGCTATTGTAAATCTGTTATTTAGAGAGACAAGCCCAATTCCTTCAAGCAGCATTTACTGATTGCCTGCTTTTTGGAAAGTATTATCCTACAAATAATACAAAGAGAAGAGCTATAAGGAACTACTGTGATTAGAGTTATAAAATAAATTATGGATGATAAGAACTATAACTGAGCTTTAAACAAATTCTCTGAAAGTGTTGAAGAATGAAGATTAGTGAGTTAATTAAATTGTTACTCTATAAAATAATTAAAAATCAAGACTGAGTAAACATCTTTCCTAGCACATGTTTTCGTCTGTCTTATGTACTGCTCTTCTCATCATTATCCATTCACTTATCTAGATCTCAATCTGGAAGTTGCCTTTTGCAACATACAAGTCCAGGACTTACAACAAAAAGACCTGGACTCAAACTGTTTGACTTTGGGCTTGTGTTCATCATTCTAAATCTCAGTTTCCTCACACACACACAAAAATTGTGGATAATTATTATAACCAATTCTCTGATTGGTTTATGTTAAGGATCAGATAAGATAAAGTGAGTTGTTGTTAATGTATCCACCTAATTCTTAACAAATATGAGGTCTTTTTATATTTCCATCTTTCAACATTTATGCTTAGTCACTCAGTCATGTCAGACTCTTTGCGACTCTATGGACTGTAGCCCGCCAGGCTCCTCTGTTCTGGGAATTTTCCAGGCAAGAATACTGGATTGGGGTGTCATTTCCTCCTTCTGGGGATCTTCCTGACCCAGGGATTGAACCTGTGTCTCCTGTGTCTCCAGTATTGCAGGCAGATTCTTTACCCACTGGGCCATCAAGGAAGCCATTTATACTATGTAGAGCTTGCAGTCATCATTATTTTAATTTAGCAATTCTTTTTTGGAATGGAGAATGGATGGGCAGTAGCAGCGATACCATTATATAGTATTTCCAGTGTACAAATATGGTAGACATATCAATAAATAACTGCAAAGGCATATAAAGTAGCAAAATGTACTCAAATACCTGGGAAGTGATGAGTTATGAAGAAGTATTTTCTTTGCTTCCAATACTGCTGCTGCTGCTGCTGCTAAGTCACTTCAGTCGTGTCCGACTCTGTGTGACCCCATAGACGGCAGCCCACCAGGCTCCCCCATCCCTGGGATTCTCAAGGCAAGAATACTGGAGTGGGTTGCCATTTCCTTCTCCAATGCATGAAAGAGAAAAGCGAAAGTTAAGTCGCTCAGTCTGTCCGACTGTTAGTATATTTTATTTAATAGTAAGTTTATCCGGAACTTCCCCGGTGGTACAGTGGCTAAGACTCCATGCTCTCAACACAGGGGGCCCGGATTCAATCCATGGTCAGGGAACTAGATCCACGTGCCACAGCTAAGACCCAGAGCAGCCAAATAAATAATTATTTTAAAAATTTAGTAAGTTTATAAACTTATTTTTTATTATTGACTATATCTAGTAACTGGTTCTCAAAATTCCTGAAAAATTAACAATCAGTTCCTGCAAACCAGTTTGAAATAGTTCCATCTCAATACTTTCTGTTGACATGCAAGCTCAACATACTGACAGTATATACTACATAGTATATAGTATGTACTACAGTATATGGTATATACAGCAAAAGAACTCCTCAAAGCTTATAGCCAAATCCTCCACAGTTCCTTTCATAGTGCTTATTTTTCCCTTTTACAATTTGATGTTGTGAAACAGTGTTAGCTGCTCAGTTCAGTTCAGTTCAGTTCAGTCGCTCAGTCGTGTCCGACTCTTTGCGACCCCATGAATCGCAGCACGCCAGGCCTCCCTGTCCATCACCATCTCCCGGAGTTCACTCAGACTCATGTCCATTGAGTCCATGATGTCATCCAGCCATCTCATCCTCTGTCGTCCCCTTCTCCTTCTGCCCCCCATCCCTCCCAGCATCAGAGTCTTTTCCAATGAGTCAACTCTTCGCATGAGGTGGCCAAAGTACTGGAGTTTCAGCTTGAGCATCATTCCTTCCAAAGAAATCCCAGGGTTGATCTTCAGAATAGACTGGTTGGATCTCCTTGCAGTCCAAGGGACTCTCAAGAGTCTTCTCCAACACCACAGTTCAAAAGCATCGATTCTTCGGCGCTCAGCTTTCTTCACAGTCCAACTTTCACATCCATACATGACCACAGGAAAAACCATAGCCTTGACTAGGCGGACCTTAGTCGGCAAAGTAATGTCTCTGCTTTTGAATATACTATCCAGGTTGGTCATAACTTTTCTTCCAAGGAGTAAGCGTCTTTTAATTTCATGGCTGCAGTCACCATCTGCAGTGATTTTGGAGCCCAAAAAAATAAAGTCTGACACTGTTTCCACTGTTTCCCCATCTATTTCCCATGAAGTGATGGGACCGGATGCCATGATCTTCGTTTTCTGAATGTTGAGCTTTAAGCCAACTTTTTCGCTCTCCTCCTTCACTTTCATCAAGAGGCTTTTTAGCTCCTCCTCACTTTCTGCCATAAGGGTGGTGTCATCAGCATATCTGAGGTTATTGATATTTCTCCCGGCAATCTTGATTCCAGCTTGTGTTTCTTCCAGTCCAGCGTTTCTCATGATGTACTCTGCATATAAGTTAAATAAGCAGGGAGACAATATACAGCCTTGACGTACTCCTTTTCCTATTTGGAACCAGTCTGTTGTTCCATGTCCAGTTCTAACTGTTGCTTCCTGACCTGCATACAGATTTCTCAAGAGGCAGGTTAGGTGGTCTGGTATTCCCATCTCTTTCAGAATTTTCCACAGTTTATTGTGATCCACACAGTCAAAGGCTTTGGCATAGTCAATAAAGCAGAAATAGATGTTTTTCTGGAACTCTCTTGCTTTTTCCATGATCCAGCGGATGTTGGCAATTTGATCTCTGGTTCCTCTGCCTGTTCTAAAACCAGCTTGAACATCAGGGAGTTCACGGTTCACATATTGCTGAAGCCTGGCTTGGAGAATTTTGAGCATTACTTTACTAGCGTGTGAGATGAGTGCAATTGTGCGGTAGTTTGAGCATTCTTTGGCATTGCCTTTCTTTGGGATTGGAATGAAAACTGACCTTTTCCAGTCCTGTGGCCACTGCTGAGTTTTCCAAATTTGCTGGCATATTGAGTGCAGCACTTTCACAGCATCATCTTCCAGGATTTGAAACAGCTCAACTGGAATTCCATCACCTCCACTAGCTTTGTTCTTAGTGATGCTTTCTAAGGCCCACTTGACTTCACATTCCAAGATGTCTGGCTCTAGATTAGTGATCACATCCTCATGATTATCTGGGTCGTGAAGATCTTTTCTGTACAGTTCTTCTGTGTATTCTTGCCACCTCTTCTTAATATCTTCTGCTTCTGTTAGGTCCATACCATTTCTTTCCTTTATCGAGCCCATCTTTGCATGAAATGTTCCCTTGGTATCTCCAGTTCTCTTGAAGAGATCTCTAGTCTTTCCCATTCTGTTGTTTTCCTCTATCTCTTTGCATTGATTGCTGAAGAAGGCTTTCTTATCTCTTCTTGCTATTCTTTGGAACTCTGCATTCAGATGCTTATATCTTTTCTTTTCTCCTTTGCTTTTCACCTCTCTTCTTTTCAGTGCTATTTGTAAGGCTTCTCCAGACAGCCATTTTGCTTTTTTGCATTTCTTTTCCATGAGGATAGTCTTGATCCCTGTCTCCTGTACAGTGTAATGCTGCTCAGTAGTGCCCAACTCTCTGCAACCCTCTGGACTGTAGCCCATCAGGCAGGCTCCTCTGTCCATGGAATTCTCCAGCCAAGAATACTGGAGTGGGTAGCCATTCCCTTCTCCAGAGGATCTTCCTGACCCAGGGATCAAAGCTGGGTCTCCTGCATTGCAAGTAGATTCTTTACCATTTGAACCAAGCAGCTTGGGTTGCTGTTGTACACAAGCACTTTTCGTAGGATATATATGAATACACTATTTCCTCCACTGGCCTGCAAGCCGCTTGAAGACAGCTACGCTGTCTCAAGAACCTGTATGCCCTCAAAATATAAAATGGAAGTGGACATAAGGAGACATTCCATAAATATAGAAATACATTTCTTTTAACACATTAATGTTCCACCCTTAACTGATCTGTTTGACCAATGCCAAAATAGCTACTTATGATTATTGTCATAAAACAGCAAAATCCAATTCAAAAGAGCTCAAGAAAAGAACGATCATTTTGGCCACACATAATTGGGAATTACACTGGGTTACTCAATTTCTCTAGGGCATGGTGGCTCCAGTAGTTAGTGGCTCACAGGTTTAATTGCCCTGCAACAAAAGGTATTTTCCAAGACCAAGCATCCACTCTATGTCCCTGCATTGGTGGGCAGATTCACAACCACTCGACCAGCAGGGAAGTCTCTCCTTTTCTCTTTGTAACCTTCCTGTTAGCTTTTTTGTTTGTTTGTTTTAAATATAAATTTATTTATTTTAATTGGAGGCTAATTACTTTGCAATATTGTATTGGTTTTGCCATACATCGACATGAATCCGCCACGGGTGTAACTGTTAGCTTTATAAATTGTTGATATACTACCTTACCTTTGTATTTGATGTACCATTGAGATGTTTCCTTTTGTAATTTTCACATTTCTAATTGCAATATTTTGTTTTCTACTTANTGGAGGCTAATTACTTTGCAATATTGTATTGGTTTTGCCATACATCGACATGAATCCGCCACGGGTGTAACTGTTAGCTTTATAAATTGTTGATATACTACCTTACCTTTGTATTTGATGTACCATTGAGATGTTTCCTTTTGTAATTTTCACATTTCTAATTGCAATATTTTGTTTTCTACTTAAAGAAATCCTTTTAACTTTTTATTATAAAGCTGGTTTGCTGGACCTGAAAAATAAATAAATAAATAAATAAAATAAAATAAAATCAAAGAAAGAGATGGAGGAAAGCCATGAGCTTGGGACCAATGTTTCCAGAATTTATTTGGTCCATCTCTGATATCTTCTTGTTTCATTATAACCAATACAACTTTAGAAAAAAATAACTCTGGCATTGTACACAATAGGTTTATTGATTCATTCCACAAATAATTATTATATATAAGTCTCTCTCTGGTATTGTTCTTAAGGTCATAAATAATAGCACAGTAAAAAAATAAAAGAAAGAGACAGACAGACAGACAAGGTTCCTGTTATAATAGTTAGTGGTCTAGTGATGAAGAGACCAATACATAATTACAATACAGTGGGAAAGGCTTTACACAAAGGAAAGTTTTGAGGTCTCAGGGACACAGAAGAAAAGCACCAAAATTAGCCTTCGGAAGTCAGCTAAGAATTTCAAGAGAATTACTGTCCAACCTGACCTCTAAGATATGACAAAGAGTCAGCCAGGTCAAGTTTGTTAAAGACTAACTTCCTTACTGATTTCAATTTTATGGTCATCATTCGGGAAATATATTGCTCATATTTTTAAATATTTCCTGTGAAACAAGAGCATTCAGCTAGAATATGACCAAACCTAGTAATTTTTAGACTCATGTAGGCAGAGGTCAAAGAACTGAATTCATTGTTCTTGTTCAAAAAAGGTAGAAATTTTTCAATTTATTTGCTCTGATGAGAAGATATAATAAGTATAGTGAAAAGGTCCAAGCAAGCACTTGATATTTCTTCTTTTCCTGAACATAAAATCAATTTAGAAGAGGTTAAGATGGTAATGATGAAACATAAATTAACTTCACAGGCTCATCCTATAAACCATCTTGTTGGGGAAAACTTGAGCAGTATTAAACTACTTTCCCCAAAATAAGATATCTTATATTTCTATTTAAAGATGCATTTGAAGAAAAGAACATTTATCAGAATCTTAACCTATTTCCTTACAAACTGCATGCATAGATGTTTTTCTCTACCAAATTAATTCTTTTATTCTCTTTTTACAGCAATCCCATCTTCTAGGTCAGAAAGGGGTTGAAAGGTGAGAGAAAAGAATTCTCAGAGAGAGTCTTGGGATTGAATAACCATTAGCTTTTTCACTCTAGCTAGGGGAAGAGTAGAAATCCGACTGAGTTCATTCGTGACAAGAATGAAAATCCCATACAGAGGATTAACTTGATATAATAGCATTTCATCAAACCAACTATACAATATTCATGTGAGCAAAATCCCAACTACAATTTAACAGACCAAGCAAAAGAGGTGGATAATATACATTGAAACTGTGAGGACTCGCTATATTCCCTCTTAATCAACACACCCCAAGTGTGTTCATTGCACGATGAAGTTTGCTAAATTTATGAACTCAAGGCAGAAATTGGTTGCTATATGTCAGGTGTGGTGCTAAGCTTAGTCATTAAAATAATTATTTGAGGACTATCATTATCTCCATTTTTACAAATAGGAATAATAGTGATACGGAACTAATTTTCTCTGTTTTGAAAGAGAGTCCATGTCTCTGATAGAATTCAATACTATTTCTAAATCCAAAGCCTTTCTCACATCCCCTGCCAGATATACAATAAAAATGGAAGAGATTAATAAATATACAAGAATGCTTTCAGTTCACTTCAGTTGCTCTGTCATGTCCAACTCTTTGTGACCCCCGTGAACTGCAACACTCTAGGCTTTCCTGTCCATCACGAACTCCTGGAGCTTGCTCAAACTCATGTTCATCTAGTTGATGATGCCATCCAACGCTCTCATCTTCTGTCATCCCCTTCTCCTTTTGCCGTCAATCTTTCCCAGCATCTGGGTCTTTTCCAATGAGTCAGTTCTTCGCATCAGGTGGTCAAAGTATTGCAGCTTCAGCATCAGTTCTTCCAATGAATATTCAGGACTGATTTCCTTTAGGATTGACTGGTTGGATCTCCTTGCTAACCAAGAGACTCTCAAGAGTCTTCTCCAACACCTCAGGTGTGTCCTCTCAANAGCATCAGTTCTTCCAATGAATATTCAGGACTGATTTCCTTTAGGATTGACTGGTTGGATCTCCTTGCTAACCAAGAGACTCTCAAGAGTCTTCTCCAACACCTCAGGTGTGTCCTCTCAACACCACCGTTCAAAAGCATCAATTCTTCAGCACTCAGCTTTCTTTATAGTCCGACTCTCACATCCATACGTGACTACTGGGAAAATGCTTTAAATGTATTAAAGAATGCCTTAAACAATAATATTTTTCTCTGAAGCACCTCTTTCTAAAAGTATTTTACTGTGAATTACCTAAAGTGGTGTTTCATGGTATTTTGGCAGATGGATGAGAATTCCTTTGCTAACACTCCCAGAAAGGGTTAAATTATATGAGTTCCACTATCACAATAAATATATAAAATTGATATAAATCACTATATGACATATATTCATATTAAAAGGTAGTTCTGTTGTAGAAAATGATAATTCCTGGATCGTCTCACTTTGAATTAGTTGCTACAATTTCAATTAACCCTAAAAATGCAAGGTTTAGGGCTGCCAACCCCTCATGCAGTTAAATATCCATGTATAATATTTGACTCCCTCCAAACTTGACTATTAATAGCCCTTTCTTGATTAGAAAGCTTATAGATGTAAATATACAAATTCATCAAATTATAGATTTATTACAATCAACATTGCCATACAAATAATTTCATTATAAATCCAAAGTTTAATTTCAAATTTGAATCAAACAATAAATTGTTAAGCTAGAGTTAGTTTCAAGGTTAGTATTTATATAATTTCTAACTCTGTTTGAATACAAATTACACATGACAGAAGAAAAGATTTCCTTCTAACTCTTCCTCGTTAGTCATTTCGAAGAAGGCAATGGCACCCCACTCCAGTACTCTTGCCTGGGGAATCCCATGGCCTGAGGAGCCTGGTAGGCTGTAGTCCATACAGTTGCTAAGAGTCAGACACGACTGAGTGCTTTCACTTTCACTTTTCACTTTCATGCATTGGAGAAGGAAATGGCAACCCACTCAAGTATTCTTTCCTGGAGAATCCCAGGGATGGGGGAGCCTGGTGGACTGTCGTCTATGGGGCTGCACAGAGTCGGACACGACTGAAGCGACTTAGCAGCAGTAGCATTAGTTATTTAAATAACCAATTTTCAGACTTCCTCAGAAATGGTACATTTTTGGAGTTTTCCAATTTATAGATAAGAAAAAAATGTAAATAAAAAGAGGAATAATAAAATCTTATGAAAATATATTTTATAGTATTTGAATTGCATGTTCTTAACGTAATGAGCATTATTTAATTGTCAGCTAAAAGTGAAATAGGAGCTTAAAGTATCATGACTCACTTTTTTGTGGTCTTCACCATTCTGACTTATCTGAGGAACTTAAGAAGTTTAATCCACAATATGTTTATACGATGTTAGATTAAGGTTTGTATTCAATTAAATTTGTTAATACTAAAGCACCTTCTGATTTAGTTCAGAGGATGGTAATATTTTAGAGGAAATTCATAGAGCATGGTTCTTAGCCTCATATGTATTTGATTCACCTGGTGATATTAATATTTGGTGATATTAACATTTTGTAATAAAGTGACATTTCTAACACTGAGAGAAATGATATTATCTAGCTAATCCTCAGAACATTCATCAGAGTCAGGTTGCTGAGAAATATGAACTTTCAGTTTCTAAAAGGAAAGAACAGAGAATTTAAGCTATTTACCAAAATGATGACTACTAGCTATTCTGTTTGTGGGCATTAAATGCACTATTCTAGAGGTTAAGAAAAGGAAACTTCAGGATGGTTTAGGGATGAAATTTTGTAAAGAAACATTGAGGGTCTACTTAGAGCCTCCTTCAGACTTCTAAAGTTGACACACTGATACTATCTCCAATTTGAGAAGGACTCACTGCCAAGGGAGATCCTAGAAGCTTAATCATTTAGTTTTTGAATATGTTTCTTACTGATAGTTCTTCACCAAAGTGAACTCCTTTCCATGGGTCTACTTCATTGTTTTTTGAAGACTCAATTTTCAAACTGGAAAAAAGCAACAGAACTTGCCCCATCTGACACCTATAGGCTCCAACAGAACTGAGTCTCTAATGTGCAACTGTCCCTACAGTGATCTTGCTAAGCTTGAAAAATCACACCGTGAAGTAATAACTCAAGTAAGACTAGGGATGTAGCTTTGAACCAGATTAGAAGGTCCTTAGAAGAATTATCAGGGACAATGTCTATACAAATATGAACACAGGTGCAGCGCTGTTGCAGCCTAATACATCCTTGGCCACAGTGAAGCCTTTGGTGCCTATCATGTGAGGTAGCTCGGTAGGAGAGGGAAGTGACATAGACAGCAGGAGAAATCTCTTTACTGCTGTTGGGGATCCCCCCACCTTCCCAAATCACCAAGGATGTGGAGTCATCATTGACTACCTAGATACTACCAAATTCTTCCATATCTCACTCACCTTTGAATGGGGAGCTAATCTAACTGCAACTCAGATGACTTAAAAGGGAAGCGAGAGCCAGGCTGCAGCCAGGAGCTGGAAAACAAGAAAACTGTAAAAGAGAAACTGAATGGTAAGAAAATAGATAGGTGATCATACAAAGCAGTGTGTGAGGACAAGAAGTCAGCCAGCCTTTTGTGATATACTAGAAAATATACAGGTTGTGGACCTAAATTTTATTTATTATTTTTAAATGCAGGGGCTACATGGTATCTGGGGATTATACACGCATGACCTTTATCTTCAGAGAGAGAAGAAACAAGTAAGGGCATTCATTTTTCAGGAGATGTCTGTATTGTTGTCTGCTTATATTAATCTTCATCTCCAAGGCTCCAGGGGCAGAGAAGAGTGCAGGGAAAGAAAGAGAAACATGAGGAAATCTCTGCACTGGGGAAAGGTAAGAAATCCAGAGTCTGATTATAGGGGAGTGAACTTGAACAAAAACTTCCACCCTTAGAAACAACAAAACATCACAGAAAATGGCCTTCCCTATTTTTTTTTCCCTTTCTCTCTTTTTTCCCCCTGCAGTAGACTTAAGTTTCCAGCTCTCTCACTGTTCTACCTCCTCTTTTACCCATAGACCTTTACACAAAGACACAGCCATTCTGGTGGAGGACCTGCAACCTGCCCTCTATACTGAACAGTAAATAGGGGGTTCAGTTTCACAAGTGCTAAGTCACTTCAATTGTGTCCAGCTCTCTGTGACCCCGAGGACTGTAGACCACCAGGCTCCTCTGTCCATGGGGATTCTCCAGGCAAGGATACTGGAATGGTGGCCATGCCCTCCTCCAGGGGATCTTCCCAACCCAGGGATTGAACCCTTGTCTTTTATGTCTTCTGCATTGGCAGGTGGGTTCTTTCCTCCTTGTGCCACCTGGGAAGTCCATGAGAAGTCATCATTTTGTAGGTTTCAGCTAAAAAACAAATAATAACAAACAACTCTAGCTCTCTTACTGTCATCATCAACCAACCATGTCCTCTACTTTCCTTTTATGGAGAGAAGTTCTCTTCCCTAAAATTTCCTGGTGTTCTGACTACATGAAAGCCCTTCCATTTGCTAAACACAGCTGTTTCCTTTCACACAGATGGACCTGGAGCTTATCATACTAACTGAAGTAAGTCAGAAGGAGAAAGACAAATCCCATATGCTATCACTTATACGTGGACTCTAAAACATGACACAGATGGACTTATCTATGAAACAAAAACAGGATCACAGACATAGAGAACAGATCTGTGGTTGCCATGGGGGAGGAATGATGAATTGGGAGTTGGGGTTAGTAGATGCAAACTATTATGTGGAGAATGAATAAGCAACAAGGTCCTTGTATAGCACAGAGAACTATATTCAATACTTTATGATAAGCCATAATGGAAAAGAATGTATATAGTATATATATGTATGTATATATATATACACACACATACATATGTATGTATAACTGAATCACTTTGCTGTACAGCAGAAATTAACGCAGCATTGAATCAACTATATTCAATAAAAACAAAACAAATACATAGTTGCTTCAAGTTGAAAACATATCTCTAATGGCATAGAATGCATCCTTCTAAAGTACTTGAAATGGGAAAAAGGAAGAAAACAATAGTCCTTTTGCCATGCTATTGAGAAAGCTGTGTATCAGTATTTTTTATGTCTAGAGGAAAGTACATTTATTTGCTGACCTTTGGAAAGTCTCCATTAGCTGCTCTATTTTCAGATGGAAAGAATGCAGGAGAAGGTTAACCTGAAGCTCTGTTGTGATGAGAACTGGCCTGCCCTGAAGCCAGGAAGTTTCTCCAGACTCAGTTCCTCATCTATCAGATGAGGACAGGCTGCAGGTTTGATTATAGGCAATGGGTCTGAAAGACAGAGCTCAGTGTAATAAGATGAGCATTCATGATACATGGTGAGATATGGGGATGACTTTATTTTCTCTTATCAGGGAAATGAAAAAAATGCCCTCCTAACTGCAGCTCTACACTGTATTTATTCTATTCAATGATTAAAAAAAATTTTTTTTTCTTTTTTGGCTATACCACTCCGCATGTAGTATCTCAGTTCCCAGACCAGGTATAGAACCTGTGCCCCTTGCAGCAGAAGCTCAGAGTCTTAACCACTGAGCCACCAAGGAAGTCTGGTCTACTCAGTGATTTTGTGTGGGTGTATCTGTGTGTGGGTAACATGCTCCTCCACCCAGGGGTACCAGCCACCCATACCTCACACACCTCCCTTTTCAAAAATGAGAATGAACAGACTCATGTAGCAAGAACAACAGTTCCTACCCCATGTAAATAGAGGAATAAAAGTCATGAGGAAGAAAGGGAGGGGATTGCAATCTATCTACTATGAGCAATAAAACTCAAATATTTAAAAAACAAAATACAACATCTACTATGCCACGTGGTCAAGAAAAATCTAGCTATATTATTTTTCCAAACATATATGTATCTTCTCTTTGTGGAGTAAATATCTACATTTTTATATAAAATTAGCTATCAGTAAAGCATATTAACTACACTGATGTTGGTGTTAGTCAAGATAGTCAGCTCCAATTTCTGCTACTAGAAAAATTTTTTCAAGGAATAGTTAACTATGGCAATGCCTGCAAAAATGCATTGTATTGAACTCTCCCCATTGAGTAAATTGAGATCCTTATCTTAACTTTACTGCTTTGTTATAATTGTATCGACTATAAATCTGGCTAAACTTGCAGAATAAATAAAACCATTTATTTCATTTTGGGAAAGGCAAATGTAAAATTCACGCAGTTTTATTTTTCTAATGCTTCCACTTATTGATTTACTCTGTATTTGCTTTCCATGTGTTTGTAAAAAAAATATTTTTTCATTATGTACATGGTGCGCCAACAAAATCCATCGTCATTTTTCTTTCAATTTAGATAGGTCGTATGATTTTTATTCTTCCATTAAGTGGACTGGAGTACTCCTGGCCAGAGAACTGTGATTTATTACCGACTGAAGCAGCTTTGCTGGGTAAGTTCACAAGCTGGCTCTCTTTAATATCCTATTGTGCATGCCATCTGGGCCTGCTGCTCTCAGTGCACCCAGTCTTTCAAATATTCCCTCACCTGTTTTTTTTTTTTTTTTTAAGATATGCTGCTATTTTGCTAAGCAACTTGTTAACCTCGATTATTTATCTATCCTTTTCAGAAGGTAGAGAGTATAAAAATAACAAATGACTCTAAATCAGTATCCTGCACATTTTCAGAAGTTACTTACTTTGTTGATACATATTTAGGAGACTAGCTTATTCCCCTCATGAAACTATCAATACATCTTGACAAACACTGTAATAGACTATATGGAAGTTACCTTTCTACTTTCTTGCCCTAACACAACTAGAAAGAACAAACACTTCTATTTTCTGTGTCTAATGCAAACCTCTTTTTGTTTATCGAGGAAGAGACAAGGACTCAGGTGTCATGAGTCAAAAGATGATATACAGTGGCCCTCCATCCGTGGATTCAACCAATCTCAGATCAAAAATACATGTTTGTTTGTTTTTTTTCAATTTCCAGAAACTTTCAAAATGCAAAATTTGAATTTTCCACACACCAGCCACTATTTACGGACTTTTCACATGGTGCTAGTGGTAAAGAATCCACCAGCAAGAGACGGGTTTGATTCCTGCGTCGGGAAGATCCTCTGGAGAAGGACATGGCAATTCCCTCCAGTATTCTTGCCTGGGAAGAGGATCCTGGTGGGTTATAGTCTATTGGGTCGCAAAACATTGGATACGACTGAACGTCTGAGCAGCAGCTACTATTTACAAAACATTTACATTGTTTTGGGTGTTATGAATAATCTAGACATTATTTAAACTATATGGGAGGATGTTAGATTTGACAAATACAAATACTACACAAATTATAAAAGGGACTTGAGCACCTGTGGATTTTGTTGTCTGTGGTGGTTCCTGGAGCCAGTCGCCCAGAGATACCAAGGGACAACTGTACAGCAGGAAGACTAAACAAAATAAGTAAATGGACGTTATAGTATATTGGAAGTTGTAAAGATCATGATGAAAAATAAAGAGGATAGGCAGGGTTGGACCAGAGGCGAGAGTGATTTGGAAGACCTCACCAAGAGAAGGCTCAAAACACTGAAGTAGCTGAAGAGGGTTAGGTGGCTTCCTGGGAGAAGTACTTCCAAGTAGCTTCAAGCCACGCAAAGCCATTAAGGCAGGAATGTGCCTGACACATTTGCAGAGAGCAAGAAGCAGTGTGGCTGAGGCAGAGCGAAGAAGGAAGGAGGAGAGGGGGCCATCTATTCCTGATGGCCCCGTGGCTGGTGAAGGACAGAGACCAGGCTGTGGCTTAAGTGTCAGGACAGAGTGCGCACCATCAGTAATGCCGCTTCAAGGAGGGGGCCACCTGAAGGACAGAAACATTCTCTGCTAATGAGTTTAAATAAAGCAGGAGCTATCATTCTTGAGTTCCCAATTAAACTTTATTTTCAATATGAGTGAAAAAAAAAAGAGGGTACAATACTGGTGGACTACAGTTCATGGGGTCGCAAAGTGTCGGACACAACTTAGCAAATTAAAAACAACAACAACAAATCCAAAATAACATCAGAAATTTTAGTCTTAAGCCTATACCCGCTGTGTATAAGAAAATGTCATTGATAATTTTTAAATTACCCAAGAAATTTTACATTATCCAAGATCTTTAAACTACACTATTTAGTGGCCTACAAGGTGAGTCATCATTCTCTACTTCTAAACTTGAATAATGACAACCTTTTCATTTTGCTGAAAATTAAATTTAAAGAATACAAATCTTTCAATTAGTCCCATTGATCTTTTACCCCATAAACCTTATTTTAAAAAGTTTCCTATCAATGAATATCCTCTTGTAAGATTTAGCACAAAAATACTAAGTATTAAGTACCAAAGTAATGTTAACATAAATCCAGAAATAGTTTATCATACTAGGATGCTCAGCCTTTTTCTGGCCATGTGTACTTATGATTATAATTTAACATAATATAGATATAAATATACTTTTGCCACCAGATTTGCTGGGGTTCATTTGCCAAAATTAAATATATTAATGAAAATAAACTAGCAGAAACTCTAGTTCCAATGTCTATTTTTGACCTTCAACTCTTAGATGGGACCAAATTTTCACTGGACTGACTTAATCACAAATTCCAGAGACAAAAGTAGCACTTAGGATAGACAGGAAGAAGCTATCAGAATCCAGGGACAAGAGCAGAAATGATCCAGATCCCCTGGCAGTGTGGAACCTCTACATATGGTGTGGGAACCTCTCATATCACAGAGATAGGATGGAACTAGCTCAATGCATTGATGATGCTCAGCGAGCAGAGTACCTTGATGCTCCATCAGGCACACAGGGTCAGGAGAGATTTGTTGCTCTAGAAGATCACTTCCCAAATCGTGCATGGACGACCCAGAAAACCCTGATGGAAAAATCAAAGATTAAATAATAGGTATCTTAACTTGAGGTAGCTGAGTATTTCAGCTTCAGCTTATCTGTCAATAAGTTGGAATAATTATATCTTCAGTGCCAATAGCAAAATGCTGTCACAAAGATGAAATAAGCCAATGAATTTGGAAAATTTTATATCCATTTTAAATAATTAATTCTAGTAATAATAAGTATGACTACTTAATAAAGAAGAATAATTAAACTTGAGATGTGAGAAGGTGATTCTGTATATGTGTCTGCTGTGCCTGACTCTTTGTGACCCCATGGACTGTAGCCCACCAGGCTCCTTCATCCATGGGACTCTCCAGACAAGAATACTGGAGTGGTGTCATTCCAGGAGATCTTCCTGATCCAGGGATTGAACCAGCATCTCCTGCCTTGGATGGCAGGTTCCTTATTATTAAGTCACCTGGGAAGCCCCTGATTCTATATAAGACCATAACTAATTCATCATGTAATGAATATTCATGTTTATGTTCCTACCTTTTAAGATTATTCTAGAAATAACTGTCTCTGACCTCCTATTGTGTATCCCAATGAGCAAAGGTGTTTAGAAGTAGGAGTGTTATGTGTTACCTTCAAATATAACCTATAGCATTTGAAAGAAGCATGTCAAGAATTTTGCTTCCCTCTAATAAAAACTAAAAGATATTTGACTTTTAAATAAGTCTGTGGGAGGATAAAAGAAGAAATAAAATTATTTAAGATGAGCAATATTAAAAAAAAAAGAAAACACTACTTCATGCTGTGTAGGAAGAGAAAAAGATATATTAATAGTTAGTTTACTAAAATTTTGCTTGGTTAAATTATAAAAACATCAAAACAGGGTTCATGTTTGGGAGTTCAAATAAAAAAAGGAAAAAAAAAAACATCAAAACATCCAATCAAAGTAACATTTTAAAGACCCAACTTCACCTTACAAACTGAAAATAACTAATAGGCCAAATAAGGAACATTTATGAATTGCATGGATTATTAAAAGGGCACAGTATTTCCTGCTTGCTCTCCCATACAAAAATAAGGATTTTTTTTTTTATCTTCAATCAAGAGGAAAGGGGCAAAGTGGTAGATAATATTATAAAGGAACAATTTATAAAACAAAAACAAAAATAAAATAGATTAAACTCAGTTATTAAATGAAATTTATACAATGAAAGCTCTTAAAGTGATCTAACATCCCTCTTTTGTATTATAAAAATTACATAGCCTACCTTTGTCTGACAGTCCATTAAGTGAATAAAAATGTCTTTTGCGGGTACCATTAGTTTTAGTAGAAGAAAATCCTAAAGAAGTGCATAAGAGTATTTCACTGAATGAATTCAATGTGAGTGTAGGGTCTTTACAGTTTTTAAGACAAGCCTGAGATCACATGGAATTCCCCCAATTAACAACAACAACAAAATAATTCCAAGGTATATGTGTGAAATAGTCTTACTAATCTCAGT
Source organism: Oreotragus oreotragus (assembly GCA_006410675.1). Classification (NCBI taxonomy): domain Eukaryota; kingdom Metazoa; phylum Chordata; class Mammalia; order Artiodactyla; family Bovidae; genus Oreotragus; species Oreotragus oreotragus. Next base: position 168,317 of record SJYX01008968.1, read on the forward strand.
TGCCCCTTTCTCAGTGTTCCTATACCTAAAATATTCAAAATTTCCTTGCTTTACAGCTAAGCTTTTGCTTTGCGTCTTCTGGTCATTCACCCTCAGTCTGATACTACTGTTCTCTCACCACAGTAATACTACTGGAGAATTTTTTTTAAACAAAACAGATCACAATTTGTCAGTTCTAGTTGGTGATTTTTTGTCTACTAGGGAGGCTTTATGTTGTAGGGGATAGAGTCTGAATTGAAATAATGGTTATACTATTCATTATTTTCACAAACTTGTGAATTTTCTTACATTCTGTGAACTTCATTTCCACATCTGTAAAGCAAAGAACTAAAAAGCCTTTTGATGAAAGTGAAAGGGACTTTCTCAGTGTTCCTATACCTAAAATATTCAAAATTTCCTTGCTTTACAGCTAAGCTTTTGCTTTGCGTCTTCTGGTCATTCACCCTCAGTCTGATACTACTGTTCTCTCACCACAGTAATACTACTGGAGAATTTTTTTTAAACAAAACAGATCACAATTTGTCAGTTCTAGTTGGTGATTTTTTGTCTACTAGGGAGGCTTTATGTTGTAGGGGATAGAGTCTGAATTGAAATAATGGTTATACTATTCATTATTTTCACAAACTTGTGAATTTTCTTACATTCTGTGAACTTCATTTCCACATCTGTAAAGCAAAGAACTAAAAAGCCTTTTGATGAAAGTGAAAGGGGAGTGAAAAAGTTGGCTTAAAACTCAACATTCAGAAAACTAAGATTATGGCATCTGGTCCCATCGCTTCATGGCAAATAGATAGGGAAGCAATGGAAGCAGTGACAGATTTTAATTTTGGGGGCTCCCAAATCACTGAAGATGGTGACTAAAGCCATGAAATTAAAAAACGCTTGCTCATTGGAAGAAAAGTCATGTCCAACCTAGACAGCATATTCAAAAGCAGAGACATTACTTTGCCAACAAAGGTCCATCTAGTCAAAGCCTTGGTTTTTCCAGTAGTCATATATGAATGTGAGAGTTGGACTATAAAGAAGGCTGAGCACCAACTTTTTTGATGCTTTTGAACTGTGGTGTTGGAGAAGACTGTTGAGAGTCCCTTGGACTGCAAGGAGATCCAACCAGTCCATCCTAAAGGAAATCAGTCCTGAATATTCATTGGAAGGACTGATGCTGAAACTAAAACTCCAATACTTTGACCACCTGATGTGAAGAACTGACTCATTGGAAAAGACCCTGATGCTGGGCAAGATTGAAGGCAGGAGGAGAAGGGGACGACAGAGCATGAGATGGTTGGATGACATCAGCGACATGATGGACGTGAGTTTGAGTAAACTCTAGGAGTTGGTGGTGGACAGGGAGGCCTGGTGTGCTGCAGTCCATGGGGTCGCAAAGAGTCAGACACAACTGAGTGACTGAAATGAAACTGAAACTGAAAGCTGCTGCAAGAATTAGAAATAGCACAGTTAAATCTGTTTATGCAATGCCTGACATGGATTAGGCCTAAAACAAATAGCATCATTTATATTTTATTGCATTTCTACAATTAAGTTTTAAAGACTAATTATTTGTACCTAGTAAGTATAACCGAGGAAAAATCGTGATACCTTACAACTTTCCAATATAACACGTTAAAACTTTTTCACATTTATTATCTCGGTTATTTCTCATAAAAGAAAGAGAAAATAACAGCAAGGTAAACAGCTTTAGAGGGGGAAACAGGGGTTCAATGGGTGGTTCAAATCATCACCATCTAGCAGATCAAGGAGGAAAATTAATTTCTTGTGTCACTGAATGCTCTAAATAGTGTTATTGGAAACAGCAGACAGTTAGGAATTTTCTAGTCTTCTCTTTCAAAATTTTCCTTATTTCATTTGATGGCAACATTATCCTTCCATGTACCTGACACCATACATCTTGGAGTCACTCTTCATTCACCTCTATAGTACCTTCATATATTACATTTACTCAGTCAGGATTAAAAAAAAAAAAAAAAAAACACTTCTAAATAACTCCAGATTTTTGCTAATTCTCACTTCCAGCCCTGGAGATCTGAATTTCTCCAAATCTCTACTGTTGCCACCTGGGACCCTAGCCATACTCAGTTCTCAACAGAGCAGCCAGAAGTGAAAATGTTAGTCGCTTATTTGTGTCCAACTCTTTGGGTCCCCATGGATGGTAGCCCATCAGGCTCCTCTGTCCATGGAATTCTCCAGGCAAAAATACTGGAGTGGGTTGCCATTCCCTTCTCCAGGGGATCTTCCTGACCCAGGGATCGAACCCATGTCTCCAGCACTGCAGGCAGATTCTTAACCTCTGACTCACTACAGCAGCCAGAGTGGCTTTTTAATGATATAAGGGAGATCACGTGACTTTTCTCTTGAAACTTTCTAATAACTCTTCTTTTTTTAATCCCAAGTAACTAGTAGTCTACAAGTCTTTACATTATCTGATCCCACTTAATTCTCTTCTCTCTCTTTAGTTTTCTTAACTCAAGCCAAACCTCATATTAGCAAATCCCTCTCTGTGATCCCATGCAAGGCCCTCTGGGAATTCTTTTTCCTCAGTATTATCACAGGCAATTTCCTCACCTTTTTCACATCTTTGCTAAAACATCACCTTCTCAATGGGACTTATCCCTGACCTCCCAATATAAAATTGGGATTTATCCCCAGGCTCTTGTGATCCCCCTGCCTTGATCTATTTATCTTTCTTTCTATAGTGCTTTTCTCCTTCTAACACAATATGTAATTTATTTATTAAACATATTGGTTACACACTGACTCCCCCCACATTCAAATTCAGGCTCCAAAAAGGTAAGGAATTTTTGCCCTAATAGGTCCAAAGGGTTTAGACTGGTGACCAGGACAGAAATATGTGCCACCTAAATAAAGACTGTTTTCTGCCTGCCATCTCACTTTTAGAATGAAAGACTGACCACCTCTTCCCCACATGTGCACACACACTTGATTACTTGTGATAGACCCACTGCTCCTGGGTATTCATTACACCATAGCTCAGTGGTTCTCAGAATACTGGCCAGGTATCAAAACTTGTCTAGGTCAAATTACAAGGATTATTGATTAGAAGAATAAATTCCTCACTATCCCTCCAGAAAAGCTATATTAGAATTTCTGGGAGTCAATCCCATTTGCACACTGGTGTTTGAGACCATTAGCTAGCCTTCCCTCATTTCCCCATCAGGCTTTCTTCCATCTCAGCCAAGTTTTTCTTGCGAAACTCCAAAAACAAGCATTGCCTAAAGTGCCAGTAATTGAAAGACCCACCAGAGCCATTTGCTCCCACCTCCCATATTCTGCTCCAGAAAGTGAAAAGCACTGGTGGGGGTGCAAAAGTCTAAGCATTCTTAGCTCATGACAGAAGGATAAAAGTGTCACAATCTTGTCACTTGTCCCTTTACAAATAACTTCTTGTATTACTCTTTTTGTACTCTTTTGTTTTTTAAATCATGCTAGCTGGGAGCTTTTTTCTCTTACGTCCTCCTCCAGCCCTTCCCACCCCTACCAGCACCTTAGGAAAACCTGCAGGGGACCTTTCGACCAGCCTGCTCAGACCTGGGAAAGTCTCTTTTCCTCAGCCTGCTCTTTTCCTCAGCTCTGGTTCTCTTTGCCTCATCTCATCACTGTACTAGTGAAACACGATGAGAAGATGAGGTGCTAGGCAGAGATGAAAGGAGCTAAGAACAATTTCAGCTCCTGGACCAGAAGCATGTGCCTCATCCAATCCTGCTTCTCAAAACAAGTCTTATAAGTCTTTAGCTCATACCCATGAAGAGGTCTTTAGCTCATACCAATGAAAGTTGGTTTTTTTAGGGGGCGGTGTCCAAAAACTCCCTAATGTTAATTTGCAGAATGCATTTTTTATATTCCTTGTTTTTATGGAAGCAGAGTACAAAAACTTCTCCAAATTCTCAAGACATTCTGAAAATAAAAAAAGTTAAAAGTCACTTCCTTCAGGATTCAAGGTTTGATGATGATAAATGTCCTCATTGGAAAACTTCTTTGTATAAACAAAGTGTAATCTTTGTTCCAATTTGCCTCACAAAACCATGATAATATCCTTATCGGTTCAGTTCGGTCACTCAGTCGTGTCTGAGTTTGCAACCCCATGAATCGCAGCACACCAGGCCTCCCTGTCCATCAACAACTCCCAGAGTTCACTCTGACTCATGTCCATTGAGTCAGTGATACCATCCAGCCATCTCATCCTCTGTCGTCCCCTTTTCCTCCTGCCCCCAATCCATCCCAGTGTCAGAGTCTTTTCCAATGAGTCAACTCTTCGCATGAGGTGGCCAAAGTACTGGAGTTTCAGCTTTAGCATCAGTCCTTCCAAAGAAATCCCAGGGCTGATCTCCCTCAGAATGGACTGGCTGGATCTCCTTGCAGTCCAAGGGACTCTCAAGAGTCTTCTCCAACACCACAGTTCAAAAGCATCAATTCTTCGGTGCTCAGCTTTCTTCATAGTCCAACTCTCACATCCATACATGACCACTGGAAAAACCATAGCCTTGACTAGACGGAACTTTGTTGGCAAAGTAACATCTCTGCTTTTCAACATGTTATCTAGGTTGGTCATAACTTTTCTTCCAAGGAGTAAGGGTCTTTTAATTTCATGGCTCCAGTCACCATCTACAGTGATTTTGGAGCCCAAAAAAATAAAGTGTGACACTGTTTTCATTGTTTCCCCATCTATTTCCCATGAAGTGATGGAACCATATGCCATGATCTTCATTTTCTGGATGTTGAGCTTTAAGCCAACTATTTCACTCTCCATTTTCACTTTCATCAAGAGTCTTTTTAGGTCCTCTTCACTTTCTGCCATAAGGGTGGTGTCATTTGCATATCTGAGGTTATTGATATTTCTCCCAGCAATCTTGATTCCAGCTTGTGCTTCTTCCAGCCCAGCGTTTCTCATGATGTACTCTGCATAAAAGTTAAATAAGTAGGGTGACAATATACAGCCTTGACGTACTCCTTTTCCTATTTGGAACCAGTCTGTTGTTCCATGTCTAGTTCTAACTGTTGCTTCCTGACCTGCATACAGGTTTCTCAAGAGGCGGGTCAGGTGGTCTGGTATTCCCATCTCTTTCAGAATTTTCCACAGTTTATTGTGACCCACACAGTCAAAGACTTTGGCATAGTCAATAAAGCAGAAATAGATGTTTTTCTGGAACTCTCTTGCTTTTTCCATGATCCAGCAGATATTGGCAATTTGATCTCTGGTTCCTCTGCCTTTTCTAAAACCAGCTTGAACATCTGGAAGTTCACATTTCACATATTGCTGAAGCCTGGCTTGGAGAATTTTGAGCATTACTTTACTAGCGTGTGAGATGAGTGCANACGTGGTCTGGTATTCCCATTTCTTTCAGAATTTTCCACAGTTTATTGTGATCCACACAGTCAAAGGCTTTGGCATAGTCAATAACGCAGAAATAGATGTTTTTCTGGAACTTTCTTGCTTTTTCAGAAAAGGTAAAACTAAAGAGGAAAACAATCACTGGTTGTCAGGGGTCTGGGAGGAGGGAAGAAGGGATAGAAAGGCAAAGCACAAGGCATTTGGGGCAGTGAAACTATTCTGTATAAGATACTCTAAGGGTAGATACAGGATATATATTTGTCAAAACCCACAGAACTATATAACAAAAAGAATGAGCCTTAATGGAAACTAGAGGGCATTAGCTAGTAATAATGTATCCATACTGGATCATCCATTGTAACAAATATGCCACACTAACAAAAGCAATTTAGTAACAGGGAAATTACATGCAGAGGCAAGAAGGGGTATATGAGAACTCTTTGGACTGTTCAATTTTCTTCAAACCTAAAACTGCTTTAAAATATAAAGCCTATTAATTTAAAATAAACATTACAGAGATTAAGATGTTTTAAAAAATGATGTGACAGTTTGCATTGAATACAATGACAGAGGAAAAATATATCCTCTGCAGAGTGATAAGACAACTTCATTTCAGACCAAAAATCCTTCCCATGTTGACACTACAGACACCTCAGCTAGAAGGTATGAATACTCCTGGCTTTGAAGTGTTCCTCATTTCTATACCCTCTCCCCAGAAAGAATGATCAGATGGTCCACACATACTATGCAAGATATCCTCTGTGCTACTGGAATGCTGGGCACATCCCTGACCACACAGGAAGCACGACCACGTGAACCTGACATACAAGTTAGAAGCATCAACTTTGTGTTCTTAAGAGTCCCAAACTTTGCTGGAAACCTACTAAAAATGGTTACAGTAAGGCTGCAGAAGCCTTGACTTAAATTTGACAAAGGATCCTGTCACCCACCCCCTTGCCATTCCCTGGCAGGACTCTTTCATTACAAGCTTGCTTCAATACCCAGGTCAACATTTCCCCTGCAAAGCACTTCCTGCTTCCCTAGTCACACTCCATTAATCCAAGATACCTTTGAACTGAGGTGCATGATAGTAATAGTGGTCTGAGGGGGACCTCCCACCACACTCCCTGTATGTGGAGGAAGGAAAGGGTGAGGGCTGCTGGAGCCAAACTGCCTGGGTTGATGGCCCAGCTCCAGCACTCCCTTGCTGGGTAGATAAGTTCTCTAACATCTCTGTGCTTCAGTTTCCTTGTAAAATAAGCTTAATAATACCTACCACACAGCTGTTGTGAGGATTCAGTGAGCTTATATAAAACACTTAGAAGAGTGCCTTGCACATAGTAGGAGTTACAATTATCATTACATGGTTTAAGATTCTTGAAGCACTGAAGACTACAGGGTGAGGGGAGACAGCGGCAAAGCCTGAGAGTCAGGTAAAGCCAAAAGCTCCTCCCAGCCCTAATTCTCACTGTTGCCTCTTTGCCAGGGACTCTGCAACTCTTACCAAGTATATACAGTGGGTATTTCAAGGACAGGAGCTAAGTATGACTTTTCATTGATCTCCACCACCCCCCAAACACATCGCCTTCTCCAGTGTTCTGCCGGTTGTTCCTGTTATTTAGTCGCTCAGTTGTGTCCAACTCTTTTGTGACCCCATGGACTGTAGCCCACCAGCCTCCTCTGTCCACGGGATTTCCCAGGCAAGACTACTGGAGTGGGTTGCCATTTCCTTCTCCAGGGGATCTTCCTGACCCANGTGTTCTGCCGGTTGTTCCTGTTATTTAGTCGCTCAGTTGTGTCCAACTCTTTTGTGACCCCATGGACTGTAGCCCACCAGCCTCCTCTGTCCACGGGATTTCCCAGGCAAGACTACTGGAGTGGGTTGCCATTTCCTTCTCCAGGGGATCTTCCTGACCCAGGAATGGAACCCAGGTCTCCTGCATTGGCAGGGGGATTCTTTCCCACTGAGCCACCTGGGGAAGTCCATTCTGCCATCGTTGGGACTCTGTGCAGCTGTACTGTTGGACTGTGCTTCACAGCCTGGTGCTCTGTGGAGAGTTCAGCAGGCAGGTCAGCAAGCTGCAAAGGGATGTGCAGGGACGGGAAGCCCACTCCCAGGGGGCTCAGGTCAGTGAGGACAAGACCGCTCCACACACATTTTAGGATCAGACAGCAGAAAAGAGCTACTGAAAATAGGAAATGTAGTTGACTGGGAGACCCAAGAGGCAGGACAGAGGAATGAATTTAGGAGCCAAAGACCAGAGTCCTGAGTCAGGATCTCTGACTCAGAATACTAGGCAAGGGAGATGCTGGCAAACCCAGACCCAGAACATGGCAGGTGTGAGGACCAGCATACTTGGGAAAAACTGCGGCATGGAAGATGGGAGTCGAAAAGCATGTGCTAGCAGAGAAGAATGCTGGGACTTCGAGATCTGATCATGTCAAACCCGTAAGGGCTTCCGAGTTTCTTCCCCGTTCCGTGCAGGAAGAGGAAACTTCCCAATGCTGACCAACCTGGCGCCACACCAGCCTGGCAGTCACCCCAGATTAATCAGGCCTCTCGGACTGTTCAGTCAGTTTGACTGGGCCAGTTCAAGGAATCTCTTCCCAACTGCCCCTTTATTGAAGGACTCCTTGAACTGGAAAGTTTAGAAACTTTATACCATGAAGGAAGAGAGAATCCATGTTGCAAATGAAATGCCTTACAGAGGATAAAGCCACATACCCACACAGATCTGCTAAGAACCCCACAATGCCTCAGGTCTTCCATGGTTACAAAAGAAAAGGAATTTTCAAAAGTTTCAAAATTCAAGATGCGGGGCCTGAAATCCAGCCCAGAGTAGTAGTTTCTGCCTCAGTGAGAGCTCTATTCCTACTGCTGGCCCTTCTGCCCATTCCTGGGCCAAGACCAAGGACACCCCATTCTCTCCAGGTAGCCCACGTCCTCTGCCCTTAGCAGAGAACATCATCATTTCACACGGTCATACTGAAACTAACCACCTCTGAGATGAAAGACAGAGAGAGGAACCAAACCATCAGCAAGGCCTGCCTTCCACTGAACTTGCAAAGGATTTCCTCAGCCTGCTGTGCCCAGCCAGGGAGAGGGCCTGCCATTTGTGGGTGTCTAGAGAGACAATCCAGTTGTCAGCCTCTGGAGAGCCCTGGGAAGAAAGCAAAGGCCAACTAGCAGAGGACCCGCACTCCCAGAACAGGTATGTTATGGCAACGAGCAGGATCTCCACTGGAAACCCCAGGGGATGAAATGGCATGTTAAAAAGTTCCTGCCAACCAAGTTCTGAGAGAGGAAAATGAGCATTTCTCAACTGCAGGGGACCAAGGCCACACAAAACAACAAGTGGAAAAGTTAATCTGTATCCAGTGTTTTAATAAATAATTCATTCGGTGCAGAGCCCAGATGGGAGAAACCCAAAGGGAAAAGAAGGTTCTCCACCAGCCCAGCAGAGGCAGCCATGGGGAGCCAGTGAGCAGCAGCTCCAGGCCCCTGGGGTGAGAGAACACCTCTCCACTTTATGACACATCTGCCAAGAAGCCAGGGTCTGTGGGGTGGAGCCCAGATCAACCATGGAGGTAGAGTCGCGGTGTGGGCTCTGCCCTCTGGAGCTGCCAGTCTGCAAGCCAACACCACACAAAGGCTGGCTTTGGAACCAGCCCGGCATGAACAGCAGATGACCTGCCCAGTGGAATCCCACCAGGGAAGTCTGCCTGAGATCACAGACACACTCTGAAACTAGCCAGCCTCCTGCGCCTCAGTCAGACCCCCTGTAGCCTGGGTCCTGTTGGGACTGCTGGCAGGGCCAGGGACAGCCAGAAATTCCCACAGAGAGGGGTGCTGAAGCCACTTCTTCCACAGCCCTGCAAAGCCCCACATTCCAGTCCGCAGCTGCCCGGCCACAAAAAGAAGAGCCAGCGCTGCAGGCTTCCGACAGGCATTTGGCAGCTGAAGCTCAGCTGTCTCACACCTCTCCAGTTGGGGGGGTAGAGGGTGGGCTGGGGGACCAGGACAATCTTGGCCACTGAAATCAGCTGAGGGTGGCCTTAGGCTTCCTAGAAAAGCACGCCCATCTCCCATGTGGCTGCCCCGAGGTGGAACTTGTTCCAGCTCTCCAACTTTAGAAATAGCCTCTTGAGAACCTTTTAATTCAAACAAGTGCTCTCTTGTCCTGTTTCTTTAGTGAATGTGAACGGGGAAAGAACTTGGATAAAACTGGCCAACCCAGGGCTCATCCAATCAGTTTGCCATTCACCCCTCTCAGGGCTACCAGGGTGGGGCTCCCCTTCTGCTCACTGAAGAAAGCCTGCCAGGAGCAAGAAGAAACCCAGGACCCCCACCCTGGGCTTCTGCCTGTCCTGTCCCTGTCCTCCATAAGCTATGAGGATAAAGTGAGACCTTAATGGGAAGAGGTACACAGTAGGCATTTAATAAATGCTGCTGACTGATTAAAATGGAAAAGCAATACAGAACAATAGCTAAGAACACAGGCTTTGGGGTTGCTAGAACTGATTGCTAATTTACCACATGTGCAATAAGTTCTCTAAGTGTAAATTTCTGTATCTATGAGCAAGAGGTAATAAGAATTCCCTATGTCATATAATTACTATAAGGATATTATAAAGAACTTAGCACTACTCTAGTCAAAACTAAAAAGAAAAAAAAGTTTGCTTATATTATTACCTTAAAGACAAACAATGCTCTGTACATATTCCTTTCTCCCCAATCAGGAGAGAACACACAGAACATTTTAGTTTTTACTTTTTACACTTTTTTTTAAAAATTGAAGTAAAGTTGATTTACATTGTTGTGTTAGTTTCTGGTGGACAGCAAAGTGATTCAGTCATACACATATATTCTTTTTCATTATGGTTTATTAGAGGATATTGAATATAGTTCCCTGAGCTATACAGCAGGACCTTGTTACACAGAACATCTTAGATGTCAGGAGACCCTGCTGCTGACAGGTCAGGAGACATTAACTTGCTATATGGCCTTTGGCAGGCTACTGTATTTTCTCAATTGCACAATTAAGAGAGATGGACTAAATCAGTGTTTCCCATTTGTCTGTGACTAAGTAATACTGACTCATACTTTAAAAAAAATTCTCTTCTCAATTGTCTTTCAACTTTTCTAATCATACCTACAGCCAGGTTCTATTTGGTGTTCAGTTCAGTTCAGTTCAGTCGCTCAGTCGTGTCCAACTCTTTGTGACCCCATGAACCGCAGCACACTCCACAGCTTTCAAATGTATTCTTTTCAATGGCTGAGTAATACTCCATTGTGTATATGTACCACAGCTTTCTTATCCATTCATCTGCTGACGGACATCTAGGTTGTTTCCATGACCTGGCTATTATAAACAGTGCTGTGATGAACATTGGGGTACACATGTTTCTTTCAATTCTGGTATCCTTGGTGTGTATGAATTGATGCTTTCAAACTGTGGTGTTGGAGAAGACTCTTGAGAGTCCTTTGGACAGCAACATGAAACCAATCAATCCTAAAGGAAATCAATCCTGAATATTCTTTGGAAGGACTGATGCAGAAGCTGAAGCTTCAATACTTTGGCCACCTGATGGTAACAGCTGACTCACTGGAAAAGACATTGATGCTGGGAAAGATTGAGGGCAGGAGGAGAAGGGGGGATGAGAGGATGAGATGGCTGGATGGCATCACTGCCTCAATAGATATGAGTTTGAGCAAACTCTAGGGTATAGTGAAGGACAGGGAAGCCTGGCATGCTGCAGTCTATGGGGTTGCAGAGTCAGACACAACTAAGCGACTGTACAACAGCATTTTTAAAAAAACATTTTATTCTTTTTTTTGGCTTTTGTTTAGATTAGTAGATTTTTATATTCCATTTTTACCTCTACTTTTAATTTATTGCTTCAGTTCAGTTCAGTTGCTCAGTCATGTCCGACTCTTTGCGACCCCATGAATTGAAGCATGACCCCATGAATTGAAGCATGACAGGCCTCCCTGTCCATCACCAACTCCCGGAGTTCACTCAGACTCAATTCCATCGAGTCGGTAATACCATCCAGCCATCTTATCCTCTGTCGTCCCCTTCTCCTCCTGTCCCCAATCCCTCACAGCATCAGAGTGTCTTTTCCAATGAGTCAAAGCTTCACATGAGGTGGCCAAAGTATTGGAGTTTCAGTTTTAGCATCAGGCCTTCCAAAGAACACCCAGGACTGATCTCCTTTAGAATGGACTGGTTGGATCTCCTTGCAGTCCAAGGGACTCTCAGGAGTCTTCTCCAGCACCACAGCTCAAAAGCATCAATTCTTCGGCACTCAGCTTTCTTCACAGTCCAACTCTCACATCCATACATGACCACTGGAAAAACCATAGCCTTGACTAGACAGACCTTTGTTGGCAAAGTAATGTCTCTGCTTTTTAATATGCTATCTAGGTTGGTCATAACTTTTCTTCCAAGGAGTAATTTTAATTTCATGGCTGCAATCACCATCCGCAGTGATTTGGGAGCCCAAAAACATAAAGTCTGACACTGTTTCCCCATCTATTTCCCATGAAGTGATTGGATCAGATGCCATGGTCTTAGTTTTCTGAATGTTGAGCTTTAAGTCAATTTTTTTTCACTCTCCTCTTTTACTTTCATCAAGAGGCTTTTTAGTTCCTCATCACTTTCTGCCATAAGGGTGGTATCCTCTGCATATCTGAAGTTATTAATATTTCTCCTGGCAATTTTGATTCCAGCTTGTGTTTCTTCCAGCCCAGCATGTCTCATGATGTACTCTGCATAGAAGTTAAGTAAGGCAGGGTGACAATACAGTCTTGACGTACTTCTTTTCCTATTTGGAACCAGTTTGTTGTTCCATGTCCAGTTCTAACTGTTGCTTCCTGACCTGTATACAGGTTTCACAAGAGGCAGGTCAGGTGGTCTGGTATTCCCATCTTTTTCAGAATTTTTCAGTTTATTGTGATCCACACATTGTTTATATATCCTTAAATTATTTTCTCAGAATTTTTTCTTAGAGTTTATAATATACATCTGCAGTTAATGATTATCTACTTTCAAATAGTATTATACTGCTTTGTGTGAGATATAAGAACTTTGCAACAGGAAGCTCCCCATCTTCCTCCTATTTTTGAGATATTATTGACAATTTACTTTTATATATGCTATAAAGTCCAAATAGAGAAATAATAAATAATTTATTTCTTTGCATTAGTCCCCATATCTGTCTGATCTCATATTATTTTTATTGAAGAATCTTTTTGAATATTTTCTATAATGCAGGTTTGCTGGTACTGCATGCTGTAAAAATTAATTATCCTTCATTCTTGAAATATATATATTTTTCTTAGTATACAAACTAAGTTAATAGTTCTTTCCCTCATATTTTCTATGTGCATAGCTATCCTGAATATCTTTATTAGTAAATAAATTAGGTAAATAAATGTTCTATACTATTAGTATATAATTTCTGAAACCCATTATTGGAAATTTGTTCTGTGATGTTACTCAATAAACATTCTATGATTAAATAAATGTGTATAGTTTTGGGGTGAATAAAATTAATCAAGCTTTTTTTAAAAATAACTAGACTACTCAGACCCTTTAACATACTAATATACATTATAAAACTCATAGACTGTAATTTTCAGTGTTTCCTAAATTTTTTAATTGCCAAACAATTCTGGAAATGCTGTACATTTTTAGATAGAAAAAAAGAAAAAATGATGACTAACCACCATGAGCCAGGATGTGTTTGTTAGATTATGGAAATTCTTGTGAATAAATGGGCATGGTCATTGCCCTCACAGAGCAATCATATATTTTAAAATAGATTATATTTCTTAAAAGAAAGCTGCTGCTGCTGCTGCTGCTAAGTCACTTCAGTCGTGTCCGACTCTGTGCAACCCCAGAGACGGCAGCCCACCAGCCTCCCCCGTCCCTGGGATTCTCCAGGCAAGAACACTGGAGTGGGTTGCCATTTGCTTCTCCAGTGCGTGAAAGTGAAGTCGTGAGAGAATCACTATTCAAAGACTGCTAGATTCACTGCCATATTTATTGTCATTGTTCAGTTGCTAAGTCTTGTCCAACTCTGTGACCCCCGGACAGTAGCATAGCATGCCAGGCTTCCCTGTCCCTCACTACCTCCCAGAGTACGGCAGCCCACCAGCCTCCCCCGTCCCTGGGATTCTCCAGGCAAGAACACTGGAGTGGGTTGCCATTTGCTTCTCCAGTGCGTGAAAGTGAAGTCGTGAGAGAATCACTATTCAAAGACTGCTAGATTCACTGCCATATTTATTGTCATTGTTCAGTTGCTAAGTCTTGTCCAACTCTGTGACCCCCGGACAGTAGCATAGCATGCCAGGCTTCCCTGTCCCTCACTACCTCCCAGAGTTTTCTCAGATCCATGTCCATTGAGTCAGTGATGCTATTTAACCATCTCTTCCTCTGCTGCTCTCTTTTCCTTTTGCCTTCAGTCTTTCCCAGCATCAGGGTTTTTTGCAGTGAATCGGTGCTTCACATCAGGTAGCCAAAGTATTGGAGCTTTAGCTTCAGTAACAATCCTTCCAATGAATACTCAGGGTTGATTCCCGTCAGGATTAACTAGTTTGATCTCCTTGCTGTCGACACAAGAGACTCTTAAGAGTCTTCTCCAATACCACAGTTCAAAGGCATCAGTTCTTCACCACTCAGCCTTCTTCACGGTCTAACTCTCACATCCATACATGACTACTGGAAAAACCATAGCTTTGACTATATGGACCTGTGTTGGCAAAGTGATGTCTCTGCTTTGTAATGTGCTGTCTAGGTTGTCATTGCTTCTCTTCCAAGGAGCAAGGGTGTTCTAATTTCATGGCTGCAATCACCTTCCACAGTGATTTTGGACCCCAAGAAGTTAAGTCTTCCACTGTTTTCACTTTTTTCCCCATCTATTTGCCATGAAGTGATGGGACCAGACGCCATGATCTTAGTTTTTAATGTTGAGTTTTATGCCAGCTGTTTCATTTTCCTCTTTCATCTTCATCAAGAGACTCTCTAGTTCCTCTTCCCTTCCCACCATTAGAGTGGTACCATCTGCACATCTGAGGTTGTTGATATTTCTCCTGGAAATCTTGATTCCAGCTTGTGATCCATCCAGCCTGGCATTTCACATGATGTACTCTTGCATATAAGTTAAATAAGCAGGGTGGCAATATACAGCCTTGATGTACTCCTTTCCCAATTTTGAACCAGTCTTTTGTTCCATGTCCAGTTCTAACTGGTGCTTCTTGACCTGCATACAGGTTTCTCAGGAGAAGGTAAGGTGGTCTGGTATTCCCATCTCTTTAAGAATTTTCTACAGTTTGTTGTGATTCTTAGTCAAAGGCTTTCATACTGTTTGAAGCAGATGTTTTTCTAGAATTCCCTTACTTTCTTTGTGTTACTGCCATAATATTTGAAACAAATCATTTTAATGTAAGTATAATAGTTTTATGCCAGCTGTTTCATTTTCCTCTTTCATCTTCATCAAGAGACTCTCTAGTTCCTCTTCCCTTCCCACCATTAGAGTGGTACCATCTGCACATCTGAGGTTGTTGATATTTCTCCTGGAAATCTTGATTCCAGCTTGTGATCCATCCAGCCTGGCATTTCACATGATGTACTCTTGCATATAAGTTAAATAAGCAGGGTGGCAATATACAGCCTTGATGTACTCCTTTCCCAATTTTGAACCAGTCTTTTGTTCCATGTCCAGTTCTAACTGGTGCTTCTTGACCTGCATACAGGTTTCTCAGGAGAAGGTAAGGTGGTCTGGTATTCCCATCTCTTTAAGAATTTTCTACAGTTTGTTGTGATTCTTAGTCAAAGGCTTTCATACTGTTTGAAGCAGATGTTTTTCTAGAATTCCCTTACTTTCTTTGTGTTACTGCCATAATATTTGAAACAAATCATTTTAATGTAAGTATAAAATATAATAAAACTAACTAGAAGCAGCAGCTGCAGCTAAGTCGCTTCAGTCATGTCCAACTTTGTGCAACTCCATAGATGGCAGCCCACCAGTCTCCTCTGTCCCTGGGACTCTCCAGGCAAGAATACTGGAGTAGGTTGCTAGTTCCTTCTCTAATGCATGAAAGTGAAAAGTGAAAGTGAAGTCGCTCAGTCGTGTCTACCTGCGCGACCCCATGGACTGTAGCCTACTAGGTTCCTCTGTCCATGGGATTTTCCAAGCAAGAGTACTGGAGTGGGTTGCCATTTCCTTCTCCACTAAATAGAAGACCAGGTTGTATAAAATGTGAGCACCAGTAGGTTAGTATTATAATATATAAAGAATTAACATGAATTGACAGGATAAACATGAAGCCTTAGTTGTAAATGAACAAAGGCTATAAACAGGTAAAACACATAAGTAAAAATGCAGATAGTGAACAAATGTTACAAAAAAACTATTGTCCCTAGTAATCACAGTGACATTTTAGTACCACTTAAAATCTATGAATCTGTCCAAATTAAAGAACATCTAAACAAAACAAATAAATCTGGACAGTGTTGTAATCAAACAAACTCTTTGGAAAACACTAAAGACAATATCTATTAATATCCAAAACTAAGTCCATCTGCTCACTGAGTAATAATATCATTATTGGGAATTTTTTCTAAGGAAAAAAATCCAAAAGAACAATAAAACTATGTTTATGATCAAATACATGTTCACTGTGACTTTATATGATACTAAAAATTGGAAACAACCCCAATTATAATAGCCAAAGGTAAATTTGAAAATGTTGTGCTAATTTGGAGGTTGACCATAATTTCTATTATGGATCTATCTCAGACTTTCTGAAAACAATAATAAAAATGAAGTTAATTAGGTGTGCTGCAGTGGGTTTACAAAATCCTACATTCGTTATGAGTAACACTTCATACCTATGTGGGAAAGATTATTATTGTATGATTATAGGTGGGTGATGTTGCCCTTGGGGTTTGATGGTCGGATGAACTAGCTGCCCCTCAACTGTGATCTAAGTATAATTTTAATATATTAACAAGCCAGCTATCTAAATATAATCTTAATAAGTTAACAAGAATATAATGTTTTCTTATGCTGTAGTATAGATCTAAGGCAAGTTATAAACATTTTGTGAGTATATAATCTACAAGTAAGATATTGTTACTTTATTGTTAACAGAATGCCTGGAAAATAGTGGTCAAGGAGACAGATAATGATAATGATAATATAAAAAAGATGCTATAACCATGAAGTGGGTACAGAACTCAATTAAGTCTAATTGAAGGCAGTTAGCAGGATTCCATATGGGTGGTGCAGAATTTCATCTATTTAAATCAGTCCACAAAAAAGTTCTTAAAAATGTGTAAAGGTGAAGTTTTAAATATTTTCAGGGAATGTTTTAGGGGGTGTAAAATTATATGGCAGTTAAAAGCATTCTTTTGAATTCCCCTGTTGATATGGCAAGCAACTCAGGATTGGGAAAAGAAGCACAGATTTGATCTCACATTCCAGTCCCCAAATTCAAATTAATTATCCAGATCTGCAGTTCTGAATCTTTACCCAAGGAACGTGGCTCTGCTGGAGACAGTAATCTCTACTCCTGGAGAAATGATTTTGCAAACCTAGAACGTTGTACACATAATTATAGCGGTAATGAACATCTATAGATAGTGTTAATCCTGCAGCAGTCAGTTTATGCAGAATATATATTTTAAGTCACAATGATGATTTATGTTCTTTATATGCAGGCCAAGAAAAGCATGTTAGAGAATTTCTGACATGTTAGAGAATCTAATTATTTGCCTTGTTCTTTTAATTAGAAATGCCTGATTGATATTTGTGACAAATTTGACATGAACTAGAGAATGGAATTAATTAAGCTTATTAACAGTTGTTTGAATGCTTACTAAAGTTGTAAATTCGATTTGTTATATTTTTAAAAGCTGCCAAGAACTTATAAAAATTGCTTTAGTTTGTAAACTAGCCTTACTGTGATGTCTTTAAGAAAAAAAAACTAATTTGCTCATGTAGGTTAAAATGTTTAAGGGGAATTTAGTGAAGTAAGTTTTCTGAATGGGTTTTAATAATGACATGAGATCACCTACTAAATTAAACTTAGTTAAAATTAATCAAGAAGTAAAAGTGATTGTACTTATTTTTAATAAAACTATGTAATTCATAAATCAACTAGCAAGAATTTTAGGTTGAATTTATTTAAACTGATTATGTTGAAGAAAATTGATTGGTTGAAGAAAAACTCAGTCTTTTAATTAATTACCATTATAAACTGCATATTTAGACAACTCTAAGTGATTCATTTTGCATATAAAAGCCCTCCCTTGGACATTAAAATATTCACAGACATGTGAAGCCCAACGATAATTGTCAACTGAACTGTCAATTGTCAAAGACAAACGACAAATGTGTAAGGCACTCTGCAAAATCCAGCCCATTATACCATTTGCATTTAAATAGGGACATTTCTTGCATTTTAAGTAAACACAATATTTAAAAGTATCATATTTATTATTGAACGACAGTAAGATAAAGAAAAGTATAAGAAAAAAGTAAACATTATCAGTAATTGACCAAAAGATACCCAGTGCTAATATTTTGGTGTATTAGCTCTCAGTCTTTTTTATATATTTTAATCATTAATTAAAGTACATTAGCAATGTACCATACATGGTATGTTGCTTCTAAAATTTTAACTTTTTGGATTTCCCTGGTGGTCCAGTGTTTGCGATTGCCTGCCAATACAGGGGACACGGGTTTGATCCCTGGTCCAGGAAGATTCCACATGCTGTAAGGTAAAGCAATTAAGCCCATATTCCACAACAACGGAGCCCACACTTCAGAGCCTGAGTGCTGCAATTACTGAGCCCACATGCCCAAGAGCCTGTGCTCCACAACAAGTGAAGCTGCTGCAATGAGAAGCCTGTGCACTGCAACCAGAGAGTAGCTGCTGCTAGCCACAACCAGAGAAAGGCCACACACAGCAAAGAAGATCCACCGCAGCCATAAATACACAGTATAAAATAAAACATCTAAATTCTTTTTTTAAAAAAACAAGCTTTTTACCATGATGACTCTTGCAGATTTTACATGTCAAAAAGAGAACCAAGAAGCTTTGGTGCAAGTGATGGAGGGAGCATGGAATTTGGAGTTAGAAAGGAGGTTAAATCCTGATTTCAATGTTTACTAGCCAGGAAGACCTTGGTCAAGTTTCTCAACACCCCCTAGCCACAGTTTCCATACTTGTGAAGTAGACATGATAATAACTACCTACTTCGCTTTTTGAGGAAGTGAAGTATCTATATTTAAAGTGCAAAAAAAAAAAAAAAATAAATAAAGTGCATAAGGCAGCATCTGATAGAATCCTAGAGATTGGTTTCAGAGGTGTATTTTGGGTAAATATGTGATCTCAGTTGCCTCAGAGGTTAAGGAACATCAGAGACATGGAAGGATCCTTTATTCTCTCTTTTGCACATATAGTCAAGAGTGTTCATTGTGACTACCAGCAGAGTTGGGAATGTGCTGTAGTAGCTACTCATGGTGAATACAAGCTAACTCATGATAAGAAATTCAAAAACAAGAAACAAACCAAAGAAAAAAAGGGTAGTATCACCTGGGCTTAAGTAAAAGCTTTTGTTCTAACCAATTTTATGCACAGTCAGAGAGAAATAATTGAAAGAGACAAAAACAGGTACTTTGGAATGCTCAGCACTTAGGGCCCTGGGGAGTAATAATTATCAAGGGAAAATACCAGCAGGGTGGCCCACAGTTTTCAAAGGGAAACTGGGCTGTATTTGTGTGAGTCCAATTAGTGTAGCTAGTCAAAGCTTGTCAAATTGCAGAATTATAAGTCAGTTTTAAAGAAGGAATTATTTATGTAATTCTAACAATAGTCCATGTCCTGTTCAGTCTGGGAGCAATCCTTTCCAAGAATGTTTCTTCTCAGAAGAGAAACATTTAACTTTCTTTATGACATTCTGTCTTTTTAAAAGAAAAATGAACCTCACAAAAAGATCTCCTAAAAATGACCAGGAGAAGGCAACTTATTTTCCACATATACATTCTGATTTCTAATTCAAAGCCACCACCTTTTCACCTGAGGCTACACTCGCCAAACTTTCCTGACAAGCTTTTTGATCTTTCTTATCATTGTGCTATTTCCAGTGTCAGAACATTGTAGATTGTGCTGGAAACACTATGTAATCACACAAGCTTTCTGTGATCAAAGTTACTGCACCTATTTCATCACTACACTTTTCTAACAAGGGAGAAGAAACTCAAGATACAAGACATCAGTGGGAAATTGGCACTGTATACTGGAGAACCAATGACACTATATTACACTTCAAAATGAAAGGAGGATACTGATGGCAAAATTCACTTGCTTCCACTTTCAAAGGTCAACAGGTAACATCCTGCAAACTAGAGTGATTTTTCAAGTGATCTGTAAATACTTCAAGTGCTTAGAAGTGAATGTTGTAACCTAATCATTTTGGTGACTATAAATTTTCAGACATCATTGCTGTCTTCCCCCTTATATCTGAGCATCTGCACAATGTATATAGGTTTACAGCTAAAGTTGACTATCGTGTGATGTTTCTGTATTTCATCTTATAAAATATTTTAACATAATTTTTATCATATGCAGATTAAAGAGATTTTAAGAAAATGGAGTTTTGAATGCAAATATATTTCTGATTGTAATTGAAAACAGTATTTAGGCTTAAAAAGACTAAAAGTTGTTTTCCATCAATTAGTGTCTAATTTGTAGCAGGGCCAAGTGTTGAAAGAAAAAAGCAGAAATGGCCTTAAAATTTTTAAACAATCTATTTTGGTACCAAATGATATTGTTGAGGTTATCGGATATTTGCACTTATGAGACTTCTAGATTCAATGTCTTTTCTACTTTGACACACAAAGATTCATGATAGGAATTAGGGAAGAAAATAAAAACACTAATAATTAATGAAGTATAGAAGTCATATGATTTTAGTCTTTTAAGCAGATACTGGGATGCTTTAAAACTGTAGCATGATGAGTGACATAACAAAAGTGATAGTTTTTTATTCTTTTATTTAGCTAAAAATCTATTTGAAAGCAAGAGCCCTGTCTTCTCTCACTTCAGCAAAATAATTTTCATTTCATTAGTTAAAGACAGAGGATTGATTATTCTTACTATTATGGCTCTGTCAAAGGTGGTTTACCCAAGTCAGTTCTTGGGTCATCAATTTTGATGGAATAGACTCTGAAGTAAATTAGGGATTCTAATCCTTAAGAGGTTTCAGTAGACTGAGTTAGTTCACTTAAAGGTATCTTCCAAAAATAATATATATTTTCAAATAGGTTCCCTTTTAAAAATCTCAGTTTTTTAATTGCCTGAGTTTCTATTTTGAGGAATCGGGTTTGTCTTCAGAGGTTAAGCACTCACCACTGTCTTCAAAAAATGATTAACTCGAGATCAATTGACCTAATTGGGTAGACACAAGTTGTTAGTCCAGGCCAATGGTTCACCCTGTTAAGATCCAACAATCTTGAAAAGAACAGCTCTACTGACAGCCATAGCCCGAGTGCCCTACACTCACCTTCATTTATGCTGCTGGCCACTGGAAACCTAGGGAAAGGAAAGTGAAAATCTGTGGATCCCAGTAGAAAAAGTGAAAACCAGTCCTAGTTTATCCTCCAGTGTTTTGGGGTATGTGAAAAGGGTCATTTTCATATGTATGGAACAGCATACTCATATTCACAGTTCTAGATCTGCATCATCTGGAAAAACTGGGGGTTTCAGAATGGACTACATCTAGAAAAAACTGGCCCCAGTGAATGCAAATGGTTTTCTTTTCCCTTGCACACAAGACAACATTTGACTGCACAGTTTAGTCAAGGAATGAAATAAAGAGTAGCTGCAGCAGCAGCAGAAACAACAGCAAAGATGTAGGAAGGGAAGAAACATTAAGTGGAACCATACGGTGTTTGTTCTTTTGGGTTTGGCTTATTTAACTTGCCATAATGTTTCATGTTTCATCCATGTTGTAGCATGTTTACATAAAGTATTATTGGAACACAGTCAGGCCCATTTGTTTACATGTTATCTATGGCCATGTTTACATTACAATGGTAGAATTGAGTAGCTCTAGCAGAGACTTTATCACTGCAAAGCCTAAGATACTTACTATATGACCCCATACAGAAAAAGTCTAAGCTCTTGTTTTAGATTCAAGAACTGTAAGGACCTTACGTTAGAAGACTATTTATATCGTTACTTGTTCATAGCAATTTTGCCTTATTTCACCGTCTGGTAAAATAGGTTTAATGACCTACTTGTCACACTGTTGTCACTAACAAACAGTCCCAAATGTCAAGATTTAAAATTCTTCTTTCCTCAAGCCTGGTTACAGTGAGGAGGGCTCATTTTCACATTTTACTGATACACATTTTACATAATGAATCTGTGTGAGAGAGAGTTGATTAGTGAATCGTGGCGCAGAAAGCACTAAAGCATGATGGACAGTTGCAGCCTATAAAATGCTTAATATTTTCTTGCCTTTGTCCTCTTTGGTAATCTGAATGAAGGATTACAATGTTTATGCAATGTGCTTTGATAAAAAGCATGTTTTTTTCCTTGGAAATCTGAAAAATCATCCTTCTCCCAGACTATTTAGTATACTTCATTATGTTTTTGTATTATATTAATTTTTTTGGAGTCTCCTAATTAGTCTCCTAATAAGTTCTACATTGACAACTACAGGCTAACCTGAAAAAAACACTTTTTCTCTGTCATCCAAGTAAATGAAGTAACCAGGAAGGCAATTTATTCTGCAGTTGTAAAATACAAATGAA
Source organism: Oreotragus oreotragus (assembly GCA_006410675.1). Lineage (NCBI taxonomy): Eukaryota > Metazoa > Chordata > Mammalia > Artiodactyla > Bovidae > Oreotragus > Oreotragus oreotragus. The sequence goes on from SJYX01008968.1 coordinate 190,515, forward strand.
ATGACAGATAATGCCACTTCCCACGAGGTCAGGTTTGGGTGATTAGTCCTAGGTTAACAAAATGTATTGTTCTTGGGCAAACATTTCAGATATGATAGCACTTAGTTTTATCATATATGATAACAATGGAAATACCTGAGGGACACTTTATGGAAACCATCAAGGTAATAAGAGCAAACATTTACAGGTGCTGACAGGGCCAGCCACTATCCTAAGGACTTTGTGTGTATTAACTTATTGATGCTGAGGCAGAATTACAAAATAGGAACTATTATTATTATCTTCATTTTACAAAAGAGATATTTGAGGTATAGAAATGGATATTTCTAACTTTACTGTTTGTTTGGGGTAGAAGATGGATAATGACTGACTGCTGTGTTTATTCTGTTTCTGCAGCACTTTCTCTGTCCAGAAACCAGAGGATGCAGTTCTTTCAGGGAGGGGCATGTCATGAGGGAAGATCCTCACTTAAGTGACAGGTTGGTGACCTCTTCTTGAGCCCCCATTCCTGTGTCTGGGCCTCTAGGACTGTCCCTATCGCCTTACAAGGTAGGTGTATTCATAATGGAAATGATTCTTCCTTGACCTCGGTCTTTGCCTTCATTCCCTTCTCCAATACATATACCTCACTGCGTGCAGATCAAAAAACTTGGAGATCCTGAAAAGTGTTTTCCTCACATGATTTTGAAACTACCGTTTATTTGATGTGCTATACTAAACATTCAAAAAACTAAGATAATGGTGTCCAGTCCCATCACTTCATGGCAAATAGACAGGGAAACAATGGAAACAGTGACAGACTATTTTCTTGGACTCCAAAATCACTGCAGATTGTGACTTCAGCCTTGAAATTAAAAGATGCTTGCTCCTTGGAATAAAAGCCATGACCAACTTAAACAGCATATTAAAAAACAGAGATGTTACTTTGCCAACAAAGGTCTGTCTAGTCAAAGCTATGGTTTTTCCAGTAGTCATGTATGGATCTGAGAGTTGGACCATAAAGAAGGCGGAGTGCCGAAGAATTGATGCTTTTGAAAAGTGGTGTTGGAAAAGACTTTCGAGTGTCCTTTGGACTGCAAGGAGATTAAATCAGTCAATCCTAAATAATCATTGGGAGGACTAAGGCTGAAGCTGAAGCTCCAAAACTCTGGCCACCTGATGAGAAGAGCCGGCTTATTAGAAAGACCCTTATGCTGGGAAAGACTGAAGGCAGGAGGAGAAGGGGATGACAAAGAACTAGATGGTTGGATGGCATCACTGACTCAATGAACATGAGTTTGAGCAAACTCTGGGAGATGGGCAAGGACAGGGAGGCCTGGCTTGCTACAGTCCATGGAGTCACAAAGAGTCAGACACGAATGAGTGACTGAACAACAACAATACAGTCAAGTTACTCAATTTTTCTCTTGTAAACCATCTCTCTTCTCCCTTTTAAAAATATTTTGGTAAAATACACATAAAATTTACGATAAGTGACATTTAATAAACTGGTCATGTTGTACAACTTTTGCAACTATCTAGTTCCAGGCATTTTCATCAACACAAATAAAAGTCCATACCCATTAGGTGATCATTTTTCATTTCCTGTTCCTACAGCTCCTGGCAAGAATTGGATGTTGGTGGGGCGGGGGGGGGTGGTGGTGGTGGTGGAATAACGAGGGTGTGGCAGGCAGGGGGAAGTAGCAGATTTCTCCTTCATCTTCATCCTCCTTGCCCCCTCCACGATGGAGTACATCACTGAAGCCTAGGCACATGGGGACCAGCTTTTATTTACTTAGAGCCTCCCAGGACGGAGGTTCATGACATTATACAGGAGGCGGTGATCAAAACCATCCCCAAGGAAAAACAAAAGGTGAAAAGGCAAAATGGTTGTCTGACATTGGAGTACATCACTGAAGCCTAGGCACATGGGGACCAGCTTTTATTTACTTAGAGCCTCCCAGGACGGAGGTTCATGACATTATACAGGAGGCGGTGATCAAAACCATCCCCAAGGAAAAACAAAAGGTGAAAAGGCAAAATGGTTGTCTGACAAGGCCTTACAAATAGCTGACAAAAGAAGAGAAGCTAAAGGCAAAGGAGAAAAGGAAAGATATACCCATTTGAATGCAGAGTTTCAAAGAATAGCAAGGAGAGATAAGAAAGCCTTCCTCAGTGATCAATGCAAAGAAATAGAGGAAAATAATAGGATGGGAAAAACTAGAGATCTCTTCAAGAAAATCAGAGATACCAAGGGAACATTTCATGCAAATATGGGCTTGATAAAGGACAGAAATGGTATGGACCTAATCTATGGGGTTACATAGAGTCGGACACGACTGAAGTAACTTAGCAGCAGCAGCAGCAAGGGAAGCAAAAGATATTAAGAAGTGGCAGGAATACACAGAAGAACTGTACAAAAAAGATCTTCATGACCTACATAACCATGATGGTGTGATCACTCACCTAGAGCCAGACATCCTGGAATGTGAAGTCAAGTGGGACTTAGAAAGCATCACTACGAACAAAGCTAGTGGAAGTGATGGAATTTCAGTTGAGCTATTTCAAATCCTGAAAGATGCTGTGAAAGTGCTGCACTCAATATGCCAGCAAACCTTGAAAACGCAGCAGTGGCCGCAGGACTGGAAAAGGTCAGTTTCCAATCCAATCCCAAAGAAAGGCAATGCCAAAGGATGCTCAAACTACCGCACAATTGTGCTCATCTCACACACTAGCAAAGTAATGCTTAAAGTTCTCCAAGCCAGGCTTCAACAAAGCATAAACCGTGAACTTCCAGATATTCAAGCTGGATTTAGAAAAGGCAGAGGAACCAGAAATCAAATTGCCAACATCTGCTGGATCATCAAAAAATGCAAGAGAGTTCCAGAAAAACATCTACTTCTGCTTTATTGACTATGCCAAAGCCTTTGTGTGGATCACAACAAACCGAAAAATTCTTAAAGAGATGAGAATACCAGACCACCTGACCTGCCTCCTGAGAAATCTGTATGCAGGTCAAGAAACAACAGTTAGAATTGGACATGGAACAAAAGACTGGTTTCAAATCGGGAAAGGAGTACATCAAGGCTGTATATTGTCACCCTGCTTATTTAACTTATATGCGGGGTACATCATGAGAAATGCTGGGCTGGAGGAAGCACAAGCTGGAATCAAGATTGCCAGGAGAAATATCAATAACCTCGGATATGCAGATGACCACCCATATGGCAGAAAGTGATGAGCCTCTTGAAGTAAAAGAGGAGAGTGAAAAAGTTGGCTTAAAACTCAACATTCAGAAAATTAAGATTATGGCATCCAGTCCCATCACTTCATGGCAAATAGATGGGGAAACAATGGATACATGAGAAACATTATTTTGGGGGGCTCAAAAATCACTGCAGATGGTGACTGAAGCCATGAAATTTTTAGAAGACGCTCCTTGGAAGAAAAGCTATGACCAACCTAGACAACATACTAAAAAGCAGAGACACTACTTTACTGACAAGAGCCCCTCTAGTCAAAGCTATTGCTTTTCCAGTGGTCATGTATGGATGTCCGAGTTGGACCATGAAGAAAGCTGAGCACGGAATTGATGCTTTTGAACTGTGGCATTGGAGAAGACTCTTGAGAGTCCCTTGGACTGCAAGGAGATCCAATCAGTGCATCCTAAAGCAAATCAGTCCTGAATATTCATTGGAAGCACTGATGTTGAAGCTGAAACTCCAATACTTTGGCCACCTGATGCGAAGAACTGACTCATTTGCAAAGACCCTGATGCCGGGAAAGATTGAAGGTGGGAGGAGAAGGGGACGACCGAGGATGAGATGGCTGGATGGCATCACGGACGCGATGGACATGAGTTTGAGTAAGCTCCGGGGGTTGGTGACGGACAGGCAAGCCTGGCGTGCTGCAGTCCATGGGGTCGCAAAGAGACACGTGTGAGCGACTGAACTGAACTGCACTCCCCGGTGTCGGGTCCTGGTCTTGACCTTCTACAATAGCGCCACGAGTGTGAGAGGTGGGTACTGCAACCCCCGTGTGGAGGCCCGGGAACTAGGGCCGGCAGGGGAGGGTGGGCGTCCTGGAACGCCCCTGGGCGGGGCCCCCGGCGAACCCCACCCCTCCGGGCCGGCCCGGGCTGGACCGCGCGCAGGCCGCTCAGTCCGCGTCCAGCGAGCTGCACGGGCCATGGAGCCGGTGTCGCTGCAGGACTTCGTGCGCGCCCTGGACCCCGCCTCCCTCCCGCGTGTGCTGCGCGTCTGCTCGGGGGTCTACTTCCAGGGTGAGTGAAGGGCCGAGACCCCTCCGACCCCACGGCCCCGCCGCGGACCGGCTCCCCCCGACCGGGACGTTGGAAACCTGGGGCCTGCTCCCCGACTTCTCCGGGCTACGGCTTTTGCCTCCGTGGAGTGGAGGCGGGGTGGGGGGTCGCTGATCGCCTCGCAGGGTGGCGATGGGAAGTCACTGAGCTCAGATACTCAGGTGGGCTGGAACGGTCGGGAGCCTGGCAGGAGGGCCGACCGTGCGGGCTCTCGGCACTCAGGCGCTGGCGACGCGGAGCTGTTGCTTGAGGATTCTGAGGCGCCAGGTCAGCCCTCCCCTCCGTGTACCCTCCGCTGCCCCACCTTGACACCTGTCTACGTGTCCTATTCTTCAGTCCCTCCAATTCCACCTTTGCCCCTCAGCTCGGCATTGGGCAGCACTTGATTCGACCAGCTCTTCGGTTCGCAGCGGAAATGACTCCTCCTCCGGGAAGCCCTCCTGGCTCCTGGCATGCCCGCACATTTGCCCATCTGGCCACAGCCCGCCTTGTTCACAGGGGTGGCGCACAGCTGGGGCGTCCTCAGTAGTCATTGCTCGAAAGATCTAGAGGGGAAGAACTGACAGGCCGTGAAGGTGAAGAGAGAGGCGGCAGCTCTGAGCGGGGGGGAGATGTGTATAAGAGACAGTCTGTATTACACACACACACACACACACACACACACACACAGAATTAAGTTAGCTGCCCCTCCTATTTTCTTCCTGAGTTTACTGCTTTTGTGGCACTGAACAGATGCTGCGTCTCTTGTCTTTTTGAATCTTTGTGTGCTCGGTATTGAGCACAGTACCTGGCCCATAGTTGGTGCTCAATTATTAGCTGAATAAATAAGTGGAATGAATGTTAATCAATTAGTATGACGGTAGAGTATTACGACTTGTTCATCCGTAAGAAATTAATGCCGGGAGAAATATCAATAATCACAGATGCAGATGACACCACCATTATGGCAGAAAGCAAAGAAGAACTAAAGAGCCTTTTGATGAAAGTGAAAGAGGAGAGTGAAAAGTTGGCTTAAAGCTCAACAAACTAAGATCATGGCATCTAGTCCCATCACTTCATGGCAAATAGATGGGGAAACAATGGAAACAGTGAAAGACTATTTTGGGGGTTCCAAAATCACTGCAGATGGTGACTGCAGCCATGAAATTGAGACGCTTGTTTCTTGGAAGAAAAGCTATGACCAATCTAGACAGCATATTAAAAAGTAAAGACATTACTTTGCCAACAAAGGGCCATCTAGTCAAAGCTATGGTTTTTCTAGTAGTCATGTATGGATGTGAGAGTTGGACTATAAAAAAAGCTGAGTGCCAAAGAACTGATGCTTTTGAACTGTGGTGTTGGAAAAGACTCTCGAGAGTCCCTTGGACTGCAAGGAGATCCAACCAGTCCATCCTAAAGGAAATCAGTCCTGAATATTCATTGGAAGGACTGATGCTGAAGCTGAAACTCCAACACTTTGGCCCCCTGATGTGAAGAACCAACTCATTTGAAAAGACCCTGATGCTGGGAAAGATTGAAGGCAGGAGGAGAAAGCGATGACAGAGGATGAGATGGCTGGATGGCATCACCAACTCAGTGGACATGAGTCTGAGTAAACTCCGGGAATTGGTGATGGACAAGAAGGCCTGGCGTGCTGCAGTTCATGGGGTTGCAAAGAGTCGGACATGACTGAGCGACTGAACTGAACTGAACTGAAGAAACTAATATTTTCAGGGTATAATGTTGGCATTAAACATGTTGGGAGAAATTTGTTCAATATTATGAATTCAAGGTACAAAAGAATTTTAAATAAAGACTCATTGGAATTTAAGAAATGAAATTGTACATATCAAATTAATGCACTGAGAGAGGCTAGATATAATGTGGTTTAAATACTGAGTGCAAGCTCTATGTCGACAAACTTAGGGAAAAAAACAAAAACTGCTGATACACTGAACACCTGATAAAATTATGTATATCTAGAAAAATTCCATAATATACCTATTTTAATGGGGCTCTTGAGACATCAAATATGGAAAAGTTCTGAGAATAAAAAAACTGCAAAGATACTTCCCATGTTAAAATCATTATCCTTGGTTGAGTTAAGGAATAAAGTACAACAGAAGAGGGGAGAAAGAAAGCTTCTTGTTATTAAAAACAATGATTTTAAAGCTGTGTAAAAAATATTATCTTCCATTAAATGGGTAGGGACATACAGTGTATAGTGTAACGTATGGAGATTTTACAGTAATACTGACTCAATAATAGAGAATGGGAGAGCCAGTAAAAATGTTATTAAAAAGAACACATTTAAATTTCAAAAAATTAAATGTAAAACAAAACTTATCTATTTGCTCTTATAGATTTTAGCAATCTTGAGATCATACTGTTGAGGTACACAGGTTGAAACTTGGTTATAGGAGATTAATAAAACAACACAGTCTGTTCTGAGTCCATTCACATTGCTACAAATACCACAGACTGAGGGGCTTATAAACAACAGAAATTTCTCTCTCACAGTTCTAGAAGCCAGAAGTCTGGAATTAAGGTACCAGCATGTTCAGGTGATATTCCTCTTCAGGGTGGCAGTCCTCTTCAGGGTGGCAGATTTCTTGTTTCCTCACGAGGTGGATAAGGGGCTAGGGATCTCTCTGGGTCTTCTTTCATAAAAGCTAATCCCACTCATGAGGGATTAGCTCATGACCTAATCACCTCCCAAAGAGCCCAGCTTCCAACACCATCACTTTGTGCGTAAGGATTTCAATATGTGAATTTTAGGGGGAATTTTACGGGGAAACAAATTTAGATCAAAACCCTCAGTATTTGTTAAACTTACTGTATGTACATAAAATGTACACTTTAGCATCTCTATGGTGTTTATGTAGTTTTAGTTTTATATTTATTTTCTAAGATGTAGAAAAGACAATTCTTCAACTCTAGTGACTATTTCTTGGGAAATTAATTAGGAAAATTATAAGTAAATATTGTCTGTCTATGCTTCTACAAGAGAATTCACATTTTTGATGAGAGGGTAAGAGTAACTCCAAGTGAAATAAAAAGTTCCAGAAATTAAATTATTAACTTGGTGCCATTATTGGGGCCAAAAGATTAAATGTCCTTTCCCCTCAGCCAAAGTTTTCAGATATCTCCTTGCTTTTCCTTAAAATAAATTCCGTTCTATGATAAAAGGCTTTAGGATTGTGCAGATCTCCTCATCTTCAAATTATCAAAAGTACCAAATGATGCTATAAATAGCTCAAGTCAACTTAAAGAGCAAATTAAAGAACAGTTTTTGAGATTCTGTTGCTTATCATGTTAGTTATTGTTGGGAAGGTGAATATTATAAGACAAGGATTCTGTTCTTAAAAAGTCTTCAGTCTACTTGAGAAATAAAATTTACACATAAAAATGGACGCACAAAGCAACAGAATAAATGTTATTTTGTGAATCACACATATTGTGTATAAAATAAGTAAAGAGGGGGAGGAAAGGGACAAGGGAGAGAAGACCATTTAGATTTTCATCCTTACCAGGGCCCTTCATTGAAACAAGCCAGCTGGGTTAGAGGGAGTTGGAAGAGGATCTGTCTCTTATACACATCTAGATGTGTATAAGAGACAGCACACACAGAATTAAGTTAGCTGCCCCTCCTATTTTCTTCCTGAGTTTACTGCTTTTGTGGCACTGAACAGATGCTGTCTCTTATACACATCTAGATGTGTATAAGAGACAGCTTATATGCAGAGTACATCATGAGAAACGCTGGGCTGGAAGAAGCACAAGCTAGAATCAAGATTGCCGGGAGAAATATCAATAACCTCAGATATGCAGATGACACCACCCTTATGGCAGAAAGTGAAGAAGAACTAAAAAGCCTCTAGATGAAAGTGAAAGAGGAGAGTGAAAAAGTTGGCTTAAAGCTCAACATTCAGAAAACAAAGATCATGGCATCTGGTCCCATCACTTCATGGGAAACAGATGGGGAAACAGTGAAAAGAAACAGTGTCAGAATTTATGTTTTGGGGCTTCAAAATCACTGCAGATGGTGACTGCAGCCATTAAATTAGAAGATGCTTACTCCTTAGAAGGAAAGTTATGACCAACCTAGACAGCATATTAAAAAGCAGAGACATTACTTTGCCAACAAAGGTCTGTCTAGTCAAGGCTACGGTTTTTCTAGTGATCATGTATGGATGTGAGAGTTGGACTGTGAAGAAAGCTGAGCACCAAAGAATTGATGCTTTTGAACTGTGGTGTTGGAGGAGACTCTTGAGAGTCCCTTGGACTGCTAGGAGGTCCAAGCAGTGCATCCTAAAGGAGAGCAGTCCTGGGTGTTCATTGGAAGGACTGATGCTAAAGCTGAAACTCCAATACTTTGGCCACCTCATGAGAAGAGTTGACTCATTGGAAAAGACTCTGATGCTGGGAGGGATTGGGAGCAGGAGGAAAAGGGGACGACAAAGGATGAGATGGCTGGATGGCATTAATCGATGGACATGATTTGAGTAAACTCCGGGAGTTGGTGATGGACAGGGAGGCCTGGCGTGCTGCAATTCATGGGGTCGCAAAGAGTCGGACATGACTGAGCGACTGAACTGAACTGACTGAGCACACTTCATTTATCCAGTCATCAGGTGACAGACATTTGGGTGGCTTCTACTTTTTTGCTATTGTGAATAGTGCTGCTACTAATTTTCAAGTGCAAGTTTTTGTTTGAACATTTGTTTTCAATTCTTTTGGGTATATACCTCAGAGTGTAACTGTTACATCATATTGTAATTCAATGTTTAACTTACTGAGGATTCACTAAAACTGTTTTCCACAGTGGTTGCAGCATTTTACATTCCTACTAACAAGGTATGAAGGTTCCAATTTCTCTGCAGTCTACCAACATTTGTAATTTTCTGTCTTTGTTGTTGTTGTTGTTGTTAAACAGTCATCCTAGTGGGTGTGAAGTCATATCTTGTGTCGTGACTCCTTTGAGTCTTCGAATTTACATCTGTGATGATAAGGCAAGTAACAGCACTTAGTCACATGATGATATGAGGGATAAACAAAGTCACCCATGCTGAGTACTTGACAAGGTGCTCAGCAAATGTAAGATTTAGTCTTCCTATTGTTGCCCCCAGGTTTTTGTTATCTCTACTTGAAAAGATGGAACAAACAGGGCTCAAATGTTTGGACTTAATCTGACTCTGCATTTACCAACTGTGTGACCTTAAGCAAATGATTTAACCTTGGTGTGATGTGTTTTCCTTGTCCGTATGTTCTACTAGTACTTTCATATCCAGGTTCTTTAGAAGATTAAATGAGTTACTATACGTAGAGAACCGTATATGACCTAGAAGGAGGTACTGGCAGTGTTAACTCTAATTACCTCCTTCCTCCACTTCCCAGGATAATTCCCACTCAGTATCTGAGCTTCAGCTTTGGTTTTTTTTCCCCCCTCTCTGGGAATATTCTCTTAACAAACACCCTACTTCCTCCACTCCACCACAAACATACATACATACACACACACACACACACACACACACACACACAGAATTAAGTTAGCTGCCCCTCCTATTTTCTTCCTGAGTTTACTGCTTTTGTGGCACTGAACAGATGCTGCGTCTCTTGTCTTTTTGAATCTTTGTGTGCTCGGTATTGAGCACAGTACCTGGCCCATAGTTGGTGCTCAATTATTAGCTGAATAAATAAGTGGAATGAATGTTAATCAATTAGTATGACGGTAGAGTATTACGACTTGTTCATCCGTAAGAAATTAATGCCGGGAGAAATATCAATAATCACAGATGCAGATGACACCACCATTATGGCAGAAAGCAAAGAAGAACTAAAGAGCCTTTTGATGAAAGTGAAAGAGGAGAGTGAAAAGTTGGCTTAAAGCTCAACAAACTAAGATCATGGCATCTAGTCCCATCACTTCATGGCAAATAGATGGGGAAACAATGGAAACAGTGAAAGACTATTTTGGGGGTTCCAAAATCACTGCAGATGGGGACTGCAGCCATGAAATTGAGACGCTTGTTTCTTGGAAGAAAAGCTATGACCAATCTAGACAGCATATTAAAAAGTAAAGACATTACTTTGCCAACAAAGGGCCATCTAGTCAAAGCTATGGTTTTTCTAGTAGTCATGTATGGATGTGAGAGTTGGACTATAAAAAAAGCTGAGTGCCAAAGAACTGATGCTTTTGAACTGTGGTGTTGGAAAAGACTCTCGAGAGTCCCTTGGACTGCAAGGAGATCCAACCAGTCAATCCTAAAGGAAATCAGTCCTGAATATTCATTGGAAGGACTGATGCTGAAGCTGAAACTCCAACACTTTGGCCCCCTGATGTGAAGAACCAACTCATTTGAAAAGACCCTGATGCTGGGAAAGATTGAAGGCAGGAGGAGAAAGCGATGACAGAGGATGAGATGGCTGGATGGCATCACCAACTCAGTGGACATGAGTCTGAGTAAACTCCGGGAATTGGTGATGGACAAGATGTGAGTCTGAGTGAACTCCGGGAGATGGTGATGGACAGGGAGGCCTGGCGTGCTGCGATTCATGGGGTCGCAAAGAGTCGGACACGACTGAGCGACTGAACTGAACTGAACTGAAACTAAGGTAGACAATAGAGATCATTTTCTTGGCATATAATTAAATTGGTTGAACTGATAACTTTCTTACCAGGGAACTTGTTGCCACTATGTCCAAGGAAGTCACATCATTAGGAGTGCATTTGACCTATTTTAGCACTTAACTTCACTTAAGTGAAGTGATCTTTAACTTCAAAATTATCACAGATAAAGAAAGTGTTATGCAGAGGATAAGGGTAGAAGAGCCCATTTTTGGTTTCACTCTATTTCATCTTAAAGTTCTTTTGTTAAATCATCTCAAATGATAAAAGTTAGAACCCTTTCTTGTGAGTCAGGTCATCTGTACCATTCCCATGGGCCTCAGGATGTGAACCTTGATTTTGTAGACTTATATGCATATTACATCTAGAATGTAAATTTTACTGGGAGTAAGCTCCTTGTCTGTTTGATTCATTCAAGAAACAATAATGGAACATGTGAAATGTTTCTGGAACGTAAAGATAAATAAGACAGACCACTCGTGGTTTAGTTAAGGAGAAAGATAAGAAAGTCAATAATGACCACACCAGGAGAGATATTGACAATATAAAACATAATTCAGTCATATCAGAAATATGAATGGGAAATACAGAGCAGAGAGTTGGCAACTCTGCTCAGAGGTAAACAAGATTTCACAGAGGCAGTTAAAATAGGATAAGGCTTAAAGATAACCATCCAAGGCAGAAAGGCTCTTTAAATAAATAAATAAACAGCACTGATGAAAGGATTACATCATGCTATTTATGGCACATTTAGAGAAATGGCAGAATTCAGTATGTCTACAGTGTAGGATGCGCTACTCTAGAAAGTTTGCACTTTAACCTGAATTCACTGAATAATTTTTAGCTGTGACAAAATAAATAAAACGAGGTTTTTTTTTTCCCAGTAAGAAGACATAATCACTCCTGTAGTTCTATGAAGTGAAGAAATGAAGTGAAGTCACTCAGTTATGTCCGACTCTTTGCGACCCCATGGACTGTAGCCTACCAGGCTCCTCTGTCCATGGGATTTTCCAAGCAATAATATTGGAGTAGGGTGCCATTGCCTTCTCCAGGGGATCTTCCCAACCCAGGGATTGAACCCAGGTCTCCCGCATTGTAGACAGACGCTTTACCATCTGAGCCACCAGGGAAGTCTATAGTAACTATGAAATACATGAGTTCAATCAGACTGAATTAGGGAGCACCTGGTTGCAAGTAACAGAAAATTCAACCTAAGGTTATTTATAACTTAAAGATGATTAACTTGTTCCTAGCCAGTATTAAGTATGGGTTCAGTCAGGGCTTAGGCTCCATCTATCTCTTAGTTCTCACTGGCTTTCTCCATGACTTGACTTGTCTTCAAACTGCCTCCTCTCAAGGTACAAAATGGCTGACATCGCTAATTGGTATTACATAATTTTTCACAACTGAGGAGAAAGAGTGTTTTTTTTTTTCCCATAGTGATTAATCTTTGATTCTGAGTTTTGGTTTTATTCAGTTCAGTTCAGTTCAGTTCAGTCGCTCAGTCGTGTCCGACTCTTTGCGACCCCATGAATCGCAGCACCCCAGGCCTCCCTGTCCATCACCATCTCCCGGAGTTCACTCAGACTCAAGTCCATCGAGTCTGTGATGCCATCCAGCCATCTCATCCTCGGTCGTCCCCTTCTCCTCCTGCCCCCAATCCCTCCCAGCATCAGAGTCTTTTCCAATGAGTCAACTCTTCGCATGAGGTGGCCAAAGTAGCCCAGGTAAAATATTGCAGCATGAGAGATGAGATTGTGCCTACTGCTTTGTGTCAATCAGAGGCAATACTTAGAGCTGGTAGTCCTGTTGACCCTAATTATATTGAGGGTCAGTACAGTTAAGTTCAGTTCACTTGCCCAGTTGTGTCTGACTCTTCGCGACCCCGTGAACCGCAGCACGCCAGGTCTCCCTGTCCATCACCAACTGCCGGAGTCTACCCAAAGCCATGTCCATTGAGTAGGTGATGCCATCCAACCATCTCATCCTCTGTCGTCCCCTTCTCCTCCTACTCTCAATCTTTCCCAGCATCAGGGTCTTTTTAAATGAGTCAGCTCTTTCCATCAGGTGGCCAAAGTATTGGAGTTTCAGCTTCAGCTTCATTCCTTCCAACGAACACGCAGGACTGATCTGCTTTAGGATGGACTGGTTGCAGTCCAAGGGACTCTCAAGAGTCTTCTCCAACACCACAGTTCAAAAGTATCAATTCTTCAGCACTCAGCTTTCTTTATACTCCAACTTTCACATCCTTGACTACTGGAAAAAGCATAGCCTTGACTAGATAGACCTTTGTTGGCAAATAATGTCTCTGCTTTTGAATATGATTTCTAGGTTGGTCATAACTTTTCTTCCAAGGAGTAAGCTTCTTTTAATTTCAAGGCTGCAATCACCATCTACAGTGATTTCTGTAGCCCCCCAAAATCAAGTCAGCCACTGTTTCCCCATCTATTTGCCATGAAGTGATGGGACCAGATGCCATGATCTTAGTTTTCTGAATGTTGAGCTTTAAGCCAACTTTTTCACTCTCCTGTTTCATTTTTCATCAAGAGGCTCTTTAGTTCTTATTCACTTTCTGCCATAAGGGTGGTATCATCTGGATATCTGATGTTATTGATATTTCTCCCAGCAATCTTGATTCCAGCTGTGCTTCTTTCAGTCCAGCGTTTCTCATGCATATAAGTTAAATAAGCAGGGTGACAATATACAGCCTTGACGTACTCCTTTTCCTATTTGGAACCAGTCTGTTGTTCCATGTACAGTTCTAACTGTTGCTTCCTGACTGGCATACAGCTTTCTCAAGAGGCAGGTCAGGTGATCTGGTATTCCCATCCCCTTCAGAATTTTTAACAGTTTATCATGATCCACACAATCAAAGGCTTTGGCATAGTCAATAAAGCAGAAACAGATGTTTTTCTTAAACTCTCTTGCTCTTTCGATGATACAGTGGAGGTTGGCCATTTGATCTCTAGTTCCTCTACCTTTTCTAAAATCAACTAGAACATCTGGAAGTTCACAGTTCACGTATTGCTGAAGCCAGGCTTAGAGAATTTTGAGCATGGTGGCTCAGATGGTAAAGCATCTGCTTGCAATGAGGGAGAACTGGGTTTGATTCCTGGGTTGGGAAGATCCCCTGGAGGAGGAAATGGCAATCCACTCTGGCACTCTTGCCTGGAAAATCCCATGGACAGAGGAGAAATGAGTAAAACTTGAATTAATATTCTGGAAGTAGAAATAGGAAACAATGGAAAGCTTTAAAATGTCAACTGATTGACTTTGCCAGGTATGGAAATGGGATAAAATGAAGAAGGCCTCAAAGATTTGTGGTTTGGATATGAAGACATGGTAGTGACATTTTAAAAAGTAGGGAAAAATGAATGGTGATTAAATTTATCAAAAAAGGGTAAAAGGGTAAGATTATGAGTTGTTTGAGCTGCTTTTTGGTGGAGGGGCAAGAATACTGGAGTGGGTTACCATTTCCATCTCCAGGAGATCTTCCAAACCCAGGGATTCAACCCGGGTCTCCTGCATTGTAGCTAGAAGCTTTACCAAGAAGCTACTCAAGTTCAAGGTCAGGAGGAGCGACTGTGAGGAGATACCCCTCATTCAAGGTAAGGAGCAGTGGCTGCAGTTTGCTGGACCAGCCATGAAGAGATACCCCATGTCCAAGGTAAGAGAAACCCAACTAAGATGGTAGCTGTTGCAAGAGCACATCAGAGGGCAGACACATTGAAACCATAATCACAGAAAACTAGTCAAACTGATCACACAGACCACAGCCTTGTCTAACTCGGTGAAATCAAGCCATGCCTTGTAGGGCCACCCAAGATGAGCTGGTCATTGTGGAGAGGTCTGACACAATGTGGTCCACTGGAGAAGGGAATGGCAAGCCACTTCAGTATTCTTGCCTTGAGAGCCTCATGAACAGTATGAAAAGGCAAAATGATAGGATACTAAAAGAGGAACTCCCCAGGTTAGTAGGTGCCCAATATGCTACTGGAGATCAGTTCAGTTCAGTCTCTCAATCCTGTCCGACTCTTTGCGACCCCATGAATCACAGCACACCAGGCCTCCCTGTTCATCACCAACTCCCGGAGTTCACTCAGACTCAAGTCCATCGAGTCCGTGATGCCATCCAGCCATCTCATCCTCTGTCGTCCCCTTCTCCTCCTGCCCCCAATCCCTCCCAGCATCAGAGTCTTTTCCAATGAGTCAACTCTTCTCATGAGGTGGCCAAAGTACTGGAGTTTCAGCTTTAGCTGAGATCAGTGGAGAAATAATTCCAGAAAGAATGAAGGGATGGAGCCAAAGCAAAAACAATACCCAGTTGTGGATGTGACTGGTGATAGAAGCAAGGTCTGA
>SJYX01008968.1:209685-242208 GCA_006410675.1 Oreotragus oreotragus
GCCAGGAGAAATATCAATAACCTCAGATATGCAGATGCTACCACCCTTATGGCAGAAAGTGAAGAGGAACTAAAAAGCCTCTTGATGAAAGTGAAAGAGGAGAGTGAAGAAGTTGGCTTAAAGCTCAACATTCAGAAAACTAAGATCATGGGATCTGGTCCCATCATTTCATGGGAAATAGATGGGAAAACATTGGAAACAGTGTCAGACTTTATATTTTTGGGCTCCAAAATCACTGCAGATGGTGATTGTAGCCATGAAATTCAAAGACGCTTACTCCTTGGAAGGAAAGTTATGACCAACCTAGATAGCATATTCAAATGCAGAGACATTACTTTGCTAAAAAGGGTCCATCTAGTCAAGGCTATGGTTTTTCCAGTGGTCATGTATGGATGTGAGAGTTGGACTGTAAAGAAAGCTGAGCACCGAAGAATTGATACTTTTGAACTGTGGTGTTGGAGAAGACTCTTGAGAGTCCCTTGGAGTGCAAGGAGATCCAACCAGTCCATTCTAAAGGAGATTAGTCCTGGGTGTTCATTGGAAGGACTGATGTTGAAGCTGAAATCCCAATACTTTGACCACTTCATGTGAAGAGTTGACTTATTCGAAAAGACCCTGATGCTGTGAGAGATTGGGGGCAGGAGGAGGAGGGGATGACAGAAGATGAGATGTCTTGTTGGCATCACTGACTCCATGGACATGAGTTTGAGGAAACTTCTGGAGTTGGTGGTGGACAGGAAGGCCTGGCGTGCTGTGATTCATGGGATCTCAAAGAGTTAGACACGACTGAACGACTGAACTGAATTGAACTAATCAGTCGTTTGGAACATATGGAATATAAGGTGCTTGTGCAAATCCAAATTGACCTGATTCATAAGTAATCTAATAGATGGATGTAGATTTCTATACACAGATCTTCACTGAGGACAAAGACATAGATAGAGTAGAAATTAATGGTAATTTAAATGAAGGTAATGAAAGAGAATAACAAGTATATTGGTTGAGTAAAAGAGAAAATGGCAAATACACAAAACTGAAAATGTTAAACATTTCTTGCAAAGATGGGCACAATAAAGGACAGAAATGGTATGGACCTAACAGAAGCAGAAGATATTAAGAAAAAGTGGCAAGAATACATAGAAGAACTATACAAAAATATCTTCATGACCTGGATAACCATGATGGTGTGATCACTCACCTAAGGCCAGACATCCTGGAGTCCAAAGTCAAGTGGGTCTTAGGAAGCATCACTACAAACAAAGCTAGTGGAGGAGATGGAATTCCAGTTGAGCTATTTCAAATCCTGAAAGATGCTGCTGTGAAAGTGCTGCACTCAATATGCCAGCAAATTTGGAAAACTCAGCAGTGGCCACAGGACTGGAAAAGGTCAGTTTTCATTCCAACCCCAAAGAAAGGCCATTCCAAAGAATGCTAAAACTACCTCACAATTGCACTCATCTCAAATGATAGCAAAGTAATGCTCAAAATTCTCCAAGTGAGGCTTCAGGAGTATATGAACTTAGAACTTCCAGATGTTCCAGCTGGATTTAGAAAAGGCAGAGGAACCAGAGATCAAAATTCCAACATTTGTTGGATCATAGACAAAGCAAGAGAGTTCCAGAAAAATGTCTACTTTTTCTTGATTGACTAGCCAACGCCTTTGACTGTGTAGATAACAACAAACTGTGGAAAATTCTTAAAGAGATGGGAATAGCAGTTTACCTCCTTCTGAGAAATCTGTATGCAGGTTTAGAAGCAACAGTTAGAACCTGACATGAAACAACAGAGATAAGCTTGAAGTGAATGAAAATTTCAAGAAGGTCAATATGTCTGGAGCATGATTGGAGAAACTTCTAGAAATATAGGCACAGATCAGGGGAAGGAGGGTTTACAGTCTATGAAATTTAGATAAGTAGAGTTTATTCTAGTGTTTATGGGAGGGTGTGGAAAGGTTTAGAGCAGAAAAGTACCATGACCTAATTTACATTTTTAAAAGGATTTCCTTATTCTTATCTGGAAGAATGTCTACAGGGAGAGAAATAGGAAAGATGAAGGTCAGTTACAGGAGCCTAGGAGACACAGGTTCATTTCCTGGGTCAGGAAGATCCATTGGAGACCCTGGACATGGAAACCCATTCCAGTATTCCTGCCTGGAGAATCTCATGGGCAGATGAGATTGGCGGGCTATACTCCATAGGGTTACAAATAGTTGGCCCTGACTGAAGTGACTTAGCATGCACACATATGGGAGTCCAGGTCGGGTGGATGGTGGGATTGCTTAGGGTGTTTGTGATAAAGAAGTGAGCAGCATTTGCATTGAGAATCTGTTCTGAAGGTTGCCAAATTTAAAGCACTTTCTGATATAGAGAGAATGGGACAAGTCAAGATGACTTGCAGTTGCTAATCTAGATGTGAAACACTGAGTTAAGAGTTAGTTGTAAGAGGGAGAATGGACATATCTGCTTAGGCCCAGATTAATTGTCTATGTCTTATAAACATTCAAATATTCATCTACTATTGAGAAGATAGTGCTAATTTTATGTGTAGAGGTAAGGGAAGAGTTGAGAAAGGGAGACTTGGATGTATTAATGTGGTTAGAAAAGAGATGTACAGATTGAGGTCTGCAGAAGCCATATTTATAGTTTTGAAAGATAAGAAAGACCTCAAAAAGATACTGGGAAAAAATCATCTTTGTAGTAAAAGGAAAACCTGGAGAGTGTATTTACTCAGTGGCCAATTAAAGACAGTAACTCATGTTGTAGGGATCTTCTTTTTTAAATGCTGCCTACAGTTCAAAAAAAGAGAAGGTATGAAAAAAATAATTCAAGCAGAATAATTCAGTGAGAGAACTTTGGTAGGTTGCTGGGGATAAAATGTTGGATGGAGAAGATTATAAAAGAATAGGAATTAAGAAATAGAGGCTAGATATAATGTGGTTTAAATACTGAGTGCAAGCTCTATGTCGACAAACTTAGGGAAAAAAACAAAAACTGCTGATACACTGAACACCTGATAAAATTATGTATATCTAGAAAAATTCCATAATATACCTATTTTAATGGGGCTCTTGAGACATCAAATATGGAAAAGTTCTGAGAATAAAAAAACTGCAAAGATACTTCCCATGTTAAAATCATTATCCTTGGTTGAGTTAAGGAATAAAGTACAACAGAAGAGGGGAGAAAGAAAGCTTCTTGTTATTAAAAACAATGATTTTAAAGCTGTGTAAAAAATATTATCTTCCATTAAATGGGTAGGGACATACAGTGTATAGTGTAACGTATGGAGATTTTACAGTAATACTGACTCAATAATAGAGAATGGGAGAGCCAGTAAAAATGTTATTAAAAAGAACACATTTAAATTTCAAAAAATTAAATGTAAAACAAAACTTATCTATTTGCTCTTATAGATTTTAGCAATCTTGAGATCATACTGTTGAGGTACACAGGTTGAAACTTGGTTATAGGAGATTAATAAAACAACACAGTCTGTTCTGAGTCCATTCACATTGCTACAAATACCACAGACTGAGGGGCTTATAAACAACAGAAATTTCTCTCTCACAGTTCTAGAAGCCAGAAGTCTGGAATTAAGGTACCAGCATGTTCAGGTGATATTCCTCTTCAGGGTGGCAGTCCTCTTCAGGGTGGCAGATTTCTTGTTTCCTCACGAGGTGGATAAGGGGCTAGGGATCTCTCTGGGTCTTCTTTCATAAAAGCTAATCCCACTCATGAGGGATTAGCTCATGACCTAATCACCTCCCAAAGAGCCCAGCTTCCAACACCATCACTTTGTGCGTAAGGATTTCAATATGTGAATTTTAGGGGGAATTTTACGGGGAAACAAATTTAGATCAAAACCCTCAGTATTTGTTAAACTTACTGTATGTACATAAAATGTACACTTTAGCATCTCTATGGTGTTTATGTAGTTTTAGTTTTATATTTATTTTCTAAGATGTAGAAAAGACAATTCTTCAACTCTAGTGACTATTTCTTGGGAAATTAATTAGGAAAATTATAAGTAAATATTGTCTGTCTATGCTTCTACAAGAGAATTCACATTTTTGATGAGAGGGTAAGAGTAACTCCAAGTGAAATAAAAAGTTCCAGAAATTAAATTATTAACTTGGTGCCATTATTGGGGCCAAAAGATTAAATGTCCTTTCCCCTCAGCCAAAGTTTTCAGATATCTCCTTGCTTTTCCTTAAAATAAATTCCGTTCTATGATAAAAGGCTTTAGGATTGTGCAGATCTCCTCATCTTCAAATTATCAAAAGTACCAAATGATGCTATAAATAGCTCAAGTCAACTTAAAGAGCAAATTAAAGAACAGTTTTTGAGATTCTGTTGCTTATCATGTTAGTTATTGTTGGGAAGGTGAATATTATAAGACAAGGATTCTGTTCTTAAAAAGTCTTCAGTCTACTTGAGAAATAAAATTTACACATAAAAATGGACGCACAAAGCAACAGAATAAATGTTATTTTGTGAATCACACATATTGTGTATAAAATAAGTAAAGAGGGGGAGGAAAGGGACAAGGGAGAGAAGACCATTTAGATTTTCATCCTTACCAGGGCCCTTCATTGAAACAAGCCAGCTGGGTTAGAGGGAGTTGGAAGAGGATGCTTCAGCTGGCAGGTACCCAGAATACCGCTGAACCAGGAGGCCAAAGCAGTGGCTGGTGGAGTCCTGATACGTCATCAGATTCAACATCAGGATTCTTCTAGCAAATGCTCTAGATTAAAGAAAAGGTCTGTGGACTCCTCACTGGGAATATCTTCATGGTGATATGCATGTGGCAAAAATTGTTCTCTCCAAATCACATGCAGCTATGAGGGTGCTTCTGTCAGCAGAAGTAGACAGAGGTACGTATGGGAAAGCAAATAATCGAACAGTTGACAGTCCATGTAAGAGAGAAAGTCAAGATAGTGGAGAGGGGGTATGCAAGGAAAAGTTTTAAGAACATCGAGCCAGAATGCACTGTGATTTGGGTGAAGGTTAACAGAGGCAGGATGTGGCCAAAAATGTGTTCATCTGCCAACGAAGGACAAGTCAGCTAGAAAGGAGAATGTGGCCTAAAAAACCTCAATTAATCCAGGAAGACAAAACACTTCAAATGCAGAGCCTCTACATTTTAGAAGAATAACATTTTGACCTGGATGATATAGAATGGGTCCAAAAAAATAATCACACAAACAAAAAACCCAGAATGGCTTCAAGCATCATGAGAAATTCTCAAGTATTCTTGTTTCAGAGTTAGTAAAGTCACCTGTGGACAAAGGAAAGAGGAAAACATATACAGTATCAAATAATGACATAAAGAGCAGCAAAACGAGGTTGTACCTCTGTAAGTTGAGTTCATAGAGTTTATGTCCCAGATAGCTAGCAATGAGAGAATTGCCCCATGAGCAATGAGAGAATCTGTGATATGTTAAGACCCAATAGATAAATGCTTACACAGAGAAATAAAGGACAATCTGAAAAGGAAAAGTTTCTATTTCCATAGGGGTAGTATAACGATAGGAAGTTTTCTGACTGGAGATACTTGCCTATTTATTCATTTAATTTGTGTAGAAATTCAATTACCCAAATATGGTCTTTCCCTTTGCTCCTATTAGGGTAGTTCTTAAACTATCTGACTCTTTGCATGTCTGACTCTTTGCGACCCCATGGACTGTATCCTTCCAGGCTTCTCAGTCCATAGGATTTTCCAGGCAAGAATACTGGAGTAGATTGCCATTTCCTACTCCAGGGGATCTTCCCAACCCAGGGATCCAATCTGCATCTCTTCTGTCTGTTGCACTGGGAGGTGGATTCTTTACCACTGCGCCATCAGGGAAATTCTGAATTCCAAACAAAACTGGAGACTATGAGTAGAAATTTCCTTCATATACCATCTAGGTCTGTGCAGTATAGCTAAGATACACCTTAGATGATTTCTCTGATGCAGGTGTCATGGTTGGGAATGACTGAAGATGATGGAAAAACCACAGGGTTTTGTATCATCATCTGGATTTGAAGCCAGCACCACAAATCACTAGCTGTGATGCTCTGGATTCATTTCTGAGCTTCACTGAGAAACTGTCTCATTCCTTACTTATAAAATAAAAATAGCAATATAGTAATATTATTAGATGGTAGTTATTATTAGTGATAACTTATAGAAAGTGTCGAGGGGAATGCATGATACATACCTAATACTCAATAAGCAATGCCATTTTTAGAAGTGTCTAAAGAAATCTCTTATCACTATAAAACTCATTATCATCATTTTCAAATGTACTATTTTCTCCTCTCCTAGGAATCAGTGGGAAAAAAATTTTGTCACTCTTCACATTTCTTTCTTCATTGACTCCAAGGTGATATTTCTAAGACAACTTGTCATGAGTGCATTTTACTGTTCTCCTGGTATTTTTTTTCTTTTTACTTATTCTGGTAGTGCTGAAGCAGGTTGCATTTTATCACTTTTGAGCTTCTCTCTACTGGGCAAAGAGGAGCAAATTTCACTCCCTCAACCTGGAATAGAACAATCAACAACCAGTATTGTTCCACTAAGGGTTACTTTAAATCATCCTTTAGGTCCATCTTGGATATAAAGCATAAAGGCAATGAAATAAAGTATCTAAGAATGACAGCTTAGAATTTTCTCTTCCCTGTTCAAAGAGTCCTGACTATAAGAAATCTCAGCCATCTAATCCTATTGAAACTTGTCACTCCTATGGTCAAAATGATACATGTCAGTTGCTTCCATGTAATGATGTCCCTACTTTGATCAAGTTTTTCACTTTTAATAAAGTGACTTGTGGCTGAATTTAATGATTTTATGAACCTCTTTTTGGCTTCAAGAAAAGGACTGTCATTTTACACTGGTCATATTTCCCTGTCCACTTCTTCAGTGACTGAGTGATGGTTAGTGTTTAGAGAAAGTTGTTATTTTGAGTGCTGCCTGCAGATTGCAATAATTCACTTGTGAAGTGTTTAAGCAAGGCAGCTGATAAATCACAAAATTCTTCCCTTTCCCCCAGGGATCAGCTCTTGAAACTCATAAGGGAACTGAGGAAATTACTTTCTGATATCTCTTGAAATTATGTGGCATCCTAAGGTGCTGCTCCTCAGGGGAGAAAAACAAAGCTCAATATCTTCAGTGGGAAACTAGCAGATCTATGAGCAATATAGCTAAGAATGCCCTTGATTTACAACTATATATATATACACACACACACATATATATCTTTAAAAAATCTCATAGTACACATACCTAGTTGCCCAACACTGGAGTTTTTCTAGGTGTCAGTCTGCTATACCTTTCAGGCCCCAATAACCTCACTTGGCTTTAAGCAGTCCCACAGATGTGCACAAAATGAATCTGACACTGATTAACCCAGATATTGCAGCCTTCTGCCAAAGAGCTGCTGAAGTGTTTCCATGTCAAGGCTGACTCTCTTGTAACGGTGGTTAACGACTTTGTGCCCTAACTAGATATGGCCATGGGGTTACTGCTGCTCTGAGAGCAAGAAGGAAACCATAATTTATCTGATGTGGCTTTTTTGCTGAGGTGCATGCTAGCAGTGACAAATGGCAAGCCATTGTGCAAAATCCTAAGTAAGTTTCATGCACCTAAAGAGCCATCACTTCCGCTGGCACATATACCTCTTGTACTGTTTAAAGCAGTGTGGCAAAACACTGAAAATTAGGATACAATGATGAATCTCTTTATACATGGAGAAAAGTTACTGTATAAACCCTATGATAAATAAATAAATAAAACTACAGTTGAATATAGTCAATTTTATTATCTACATTCATATTATAGGCACTGTAACTATTGTTAATGCTTCCTAATTCATTCATACATTTGGACACGCATACTACAAGTATGTATTAAATCCCTACTATGAGTAAGTCATTGCACAAGGAAATATGCAGGGTATAAAGATAAATCAGATATAGTCGCTGACTTCAAGAGCTTGGTAAGACGTTGAAGCAAGAGATAAAAAAACTTATATATCAAAAACTCTAACAGAAGAGAGCATGTGCTATAATAGAGCTTTGTAGGTTGTCAGAGATGAAGACCTTGCTCCTGACTATGGTAACACAGGAAAGCCTGCAGAAGCAGCAACTGGTGGCAGGGTATGAACCCTTTAGACAAAGTGTAACTTTGATGGTCAGAGATGATTTCAGCAGAGAAAGGAACATGAACAAACGTACAGAGGTGGGCAACAGACATGCACTCTGGGGGACAAGCAAGAGACTAGCTTGACCAGAAAACATAAAATCTATGTAAACTGGAAAGCTACTTTGGTTTCAGAACATGGAGGGTCCCAACTGTTAGAAATTTGTTATTATTATTTTTTTTGTTAATACAGTTTATTCTTTCAACAGATTCATTTCAAAGAAACCTGATCATCTGTTCTGTACCTGGTACTAAATTAAAAGCTAAATTTGTTATTTTTTAAATAATGAAAAACTGTTTAGGTTTTTTAATTGGAAAGTGACATGATTAAAGAAATGTGTCAGGAAGATTAATTTGGTGGTGACATGTACAGTGAGTTACACATCTTCATTTTTGAGATGAGCATGCTAAAGAAGGCCCTGAGGCAATCATCTGCTATTGTCATTATTTTCCAATCCAATCCTCTTCCCTTTAGCTTGAAAAATCAGAGGTGACTATACTACTCACACACAACTATTCATATTTATCATCTGTATTTTTCATTCTTAGAGATTTAATAAGATTTCCTTTCCTTCTTATTGTCTGCCCTCCCTCCTTTATCAGCGATTCTGAAAATTTTCTGAGTTGAGTACCTTACTATACTTTGATTTCATACTACTGATGAAATCTCTTGATGCTCAAAGATCTGGAATTAAGTATCACATTATTTTAAAACTTTTATAATAACTTCTAGAAACCTAGTGATAAGAGCTAGTAATTACTGTTCTCCAAGATATGACAAACCTTTTAGATGTATTAAAAAGCAGAGACATCACTTTGCTGACAACGGTCTGCATAGTCAAAGCTATGTTTTTCCAATAATCATGCACGGATGTCAGAGTTGGACCATAAAGAAGGCTGAATACCAAAAAATTGATGCTTTCAAAGTGTGCTGCTGGAAAAGACTCTTGAGAGTCCCTTGGACTGCAAGGAGATCCAGTCAGTCCATCCTAAAGGAGATCAGTCCTGGGTGTTCGCTGGAAGGACTGATACTGAAGCTGAAGCTCTAATACTTTGGCCACCTGATGTGAAGAGCCGACTCACTGGGAAAGACTCTGATGCTGGGAAAGATTGAGGTAAAAGAAGAGGGCAACTTAGTGACTGAATAACAAGAAATAAGAACAGGATAACTGTTTTTGTGATATTCTTTGGACTGCAAGAAACAAATACTCAAGCTAGCTAAGTCACAGGAGGTAGATGGCATAGGGAAAGAAATGGCACATATACATGAGCAACAATAGCAACTGACGTGTCATGGGATTCCAGAAACAGGACACATACTCAAGTTTTGAGTTTTAGAAGAGTTGACACTTGATGCACAGCTGCTTTAGGTGCCTTAAAAGGAGTTTCAAGAGTTTCACTCTGGTGCTCTGCTATTACATGATCTAGCTTCTCTTGTATGTCAACTAGTTATCCTCTTCTTGGTGAATTACATATTCATCAAGGTTTCCGATTATTCACAGCTCTGCTTTCTGGGAACTTGGGTGTCTCATAATTGCTTATGGCCTTGGCCCTACCTATGGCTCTCCAAGTACATCCTTTCAGCATCAGCTCCTCTACTAAGTGCTTGATTCTTTGTAAGGTTCTAAAACAAAATTCCCAAGAATGAGGATCTAACTAATCAAGCTTATTGTTTTATGTCAAGTATGAGGTCACTGCTCAGACTGGCCAAATCTACTGATGTTTGGAGGTCAACAGGACAGAAATGGCAAAATGTCCAGCAAAATTTGTATCCCCTTCCCACAATACAGCACTGCCATTCAAAAGTACTACTCTTTTTATCTAGTGTAGCCATGTCACCAGTTCTTGACAACAGATTATGAACAAAATGTGTGTCACTTAAGGCAACTGAAAGGTACTATCTGTTCTAAGCTCTTTCTCTTTCTACAGACAATAGTAGAATCACAAGACAAAAAGAGCCTGGGTCACTGAATCACCATGTGGAGGATGGCCACCAATATACCTGGAATATCTACAATAGACTCCAACTCCTGAGTTTCAAGCTTCTACCAGTAAGATTGAAAGTTTGAGGTTTATTTGTCAAAGCACTTAGCACACCTTGACTCTATGTAGTCACAGAAAAGGTTATTATTTTTGTTTCCAAAGAGTGCTATAACATGGCTTCTCCGATAGCTCAGTTGGTAAAGAATCCACCTGCAATGCAGGAGACCCCGGTTCAATTCCTGGGTTGGGAAGATCCACTGGAGAAGGGATATGCTACCTACTCCAGTATTCCTGGGCTTCCCTTGTGGCTCAGCTAGTAAAGAATCCACCAGCAATGCGGGAGACCTGGGTTCGACCCCTCGGTTGGGAAGATCCCCTGGAGAAGGGAAAGGCTACCCACTCCAGTACTCTGGCCTAGAGAATTCCACGGACTGTATGTATAGTACATGGGGTCACAAAGAGTTGGACACAACTGAGCGATTTTAAATTAAAAGAGTGCTATAACATAGCACCATAAACTAGATGGCTTAAAACAACAGAAATTTATTCACTCATAGTTGTGGAGTCTGGAGGTTTGCAGTCAAGGGGGCTGCAGGGACATTTTGCTTCCAAAGGCTCCCGGGAAAAATCTCTCCTTGCCTCTTCCTACTTCCAGTAGGGGCCAGTAATCCTTGCTGTTCCTTGGCGGGCAGCTGCATCACTCCCATCTCTGCCTCTGTTGTCACATGGCCTCTATGTCTGATCTGTCCCTGTGTCTGAATCTCTCTCTTTCTCCTATAAAGACACCAGCTATTGAGTTTGAGGGCCTATCTTGATCCAGTATGGCCTCATCTTAACCAATTATACTTACAAAGACCCTATTTTCAAATAAAGTCACATTCTGAGCTTCAAAGTGGACCTGAGTATTTGCAGGACACTGTCCAATTCGGTATAGTCATCTAATACAAAATGTGGCTCTGTAGAGTGCTTCTTTAGAAGATAATGAAGGCATGTTGTTATTATCATCAACTTTTAAATAAAATTACAAAAAATGTTATTTGTCTAACCTGCTGGGAAAAAAAAATGCTTAACACAAGAGTGAAGGTTTTGAGAGCCAGTGTGCTCTTCTTTGAGTTTCACATGCTTCTGTGCCTCAGTTCCAGGTACCACCACTAAGTTGCAACCAAAAGAAGCCTGCTTTGAACTGAACTCACATAAATCCAATTCTGTCTCATTCATTTGTTAAAAAAAATTTAAAGGCAGATAAAATTCCTCTCTTTATTGAACTTATAGTTTAGCAAGGAAGTCAGATACCAAACATTAATTATGCAAATAATTATTTAAGTGGCTTCCCTGGGTGACTCAGATGATAAAGAATCTACCTGCAATGTGGAAGACCCAGGTTCAATCCCTGGGTTGAGAACCCCTGGAGAAGGAAATGGCAACCCACTCCAGTATTCTCACCTGGGAGAAGCCCATGAACAGAGCCTGATGGGCTGCAAGTCCATGAGGTCTCAAAGTGTGGGATACAATTGAATGACCAACACTTTCACTTTCAGGATTGTAATACACACGTTGAAGGAGACTACAGATGTAATATGAGTATGAGATCTAACCAAGCCCTCTACTCTGGGGGAAAATAGCTAAGCTGAAACTGAGGAGACATCTGCCGTGTGTGTCTGTACAACACCAGAGGGCATCTTCTATACTGTAATCTATGTGAATAGTGCCTCTGGATCTTTTGCAGAGCCCAACCAATAAAGCTGAACATGCTGCTGCTGCTAAGTCGCTTCAGTCATGTCTGACTCTGTGCGACCTCACAGACGGCAGCCCACCAGGCTCCCCCGTCCCTGGGATTCTCCAGGCAAGAACACTGGAGTGGGTTGCCATTTCCTTCTCCAAAGCATGAAAGTAAAAAGTGAAAGTGAAGTCGCTCAGTCATGTCCGACTCCTAGCAACCCCAGGGACTGCAGCCCACCAGGCTCCTCCATCCATGGGATTTTCCAGGCAAGAGTACTGAACATGACAGCCCTGAAAAATATCTGGTAGGAATTAAATGAAGCAACTTAGGCTGATGGTGGTGGGGTGGGGGTAGCTAGTGATAGTGCTAAAAGAAGGCAGATAGTCATGGAAGAGGGAACCACATATTACACGACCCAGATGTGGGAAGGTAACTCATGACATGGGGGAAATTATCTACACTCTCAAAGCCTCAAGCATTTTATTGGTGAAAATAATAACATTAGTTTTATTAATGGGATAACAGTACTCCACTGGCAGAGTTATTGTGAGACACTGATGCTCTGTGAAGAAGCCAGAGGCCAGCACAGAGGAGTGTTCAGTCTCTGTTTCCTTTTTTTCTTTATTTCCTAGAAACAAACTGAACTTGGGGTCACCAATGTGACATTTAACAAATAGCAGCTAACTTAATTCACACCTCTACCACCAACACTCAAGGTTCTAGGACTACCAATGATTGCTAAGTAAGGTTTGCTTTCCAGGCAACCTGTGTGAGAAAGGAAGACCATATCTGGACAAAATGAACACATTCATCTTGAGATGATCAAAAAGAGAACTGAAATTAAGCCACTACCCTCCCTATTGCGCAGTCCGCACCCTTCTCCCCACCCACACTCCTGTGATCGTCTCCCCTACCACATCTGACACTTCAATATATCAGGAAATAGCTTATGCTGTTCTTTTCCTATGTTCCTACTGCAGTTTTTCAACATTTGAATCTTCTTTTATCATGATAAAATACACATAACATGAAATTTACCATTCAAACCACTTTTCAGTGTATAATCCAGTTCAACTAAGTATATTAAAGACGCTGTGCACTTCCAGAATGTTTTCATTGTCCTGAACAGAAACTTTGTATCCATCAAACAATATCCCTCTTTCTCCTTTCCCTCAACCCCTGGTAAAGTCTATTCTTTCTGTCTCTATGAATTTGCTGATTCTGGTACCTCATATGTGGAATCATACAATATATGTCCTTTATGTCTGGCTTATTTCCTTACACAATGTCTTCAATGTTCATCCATGTTGTAACATGAATCAGAATTGTTTTCCTTTTTATGACACATACCACATTTTGTTATATCACTCTTTCTTGTACAATTATTGTAATGCTATAATTTTCCTGTTTTCACTAGCTTGCGGGCACCATGATGGCAGATGTAGTGGGCAGAATTTCTGCAATGGATCTCCACAAATGCCCTGCCTATCTGTGAATATGATGAGCTATCAATCTTGAGATTGTTTTGTTATATGGGAAGACTGGATTAGCCAGGGAGGCCCATTAAAAGCACAGAATTTTCTCTAGCTGGTGGCTGAAGAGGAAGTCAGAGAGATACAGTGCACGAGGGGTATTCAACACTCCATTCAAAGATGGAGAGGTCATGTGTAAAGAAATGTGGATGACTTTTGATTGTGAAAAATGCTGACAGAGCCCCTGGAAGAGACACAGCAAAGAAACTTAAGACCTCAGTTTTATAATGGCAAGGAAATGAATTCTGCCCACAACATGAATGAATTTGGAAATGCATTTGTCCTCAGAATCCATACCTGAGATCTAAGCCTGGTTAACACCTTGATTTTGGCCTGGTGAGACCCTCCCAGGCTGGACTTTTGACATACAACTGCTGCAAAATTGGGAGCTAATGACTGGGTGTTAGGTTACTAAATTTGCAGTAATTTGTTACTGAGCAATAGAAAACTACTACAGCAGGCACTCTGCCTTTTTATGTTTAATCCCCAGTGTTTAGCCTAGTGCCTGGAACTGATTACTTTCCCAATAAATGCTAACCAAATAAACTGAAGGAAGTGGCAAGAGGAAAGGATGATAGAAGGAGGAGATAAAGGAGGAAGAATGAAAAAAGAATGAAAAATGGAGGGGGATTTAAAAAAAAATGATCCAAATCACAAGTAGGGGAGAATATCGAAAGATGATCTTCACTGGAGTGCATGATGGAAATGTGTCTAAAACATATCTGGATTATCCTTTACCTCCTCTAGAAATTCAGATGTCAATGATCTTTTTATTTTTACTAGATGTTTTGATTATTTAATTGTGTAAACAAGCCATTTGTTTAGTGTCCTTTGGCATGACTTGGCTTAAATGAACTGAAATCATAATTTATATGATTATATTTTAGTTAAGAACAATTTAGATTTAAGGCTTGAACGTTCATTTTATGATCTCTCATACACCTGGAGGGTGAAGAATGACCTGCTGGTAAAAGTCCCCAAGGGCAATAAGTGGGAAGATCCACTGGAGAAGGGATATGCTACCTACTCCAGTATTCCTGGGCTTCCCTTGTGGCTCAGCTAGTAAAGAATCCACCAGCAATGCGGGAGACCTGGGTTCGACCCCTCGGTTGGGAAGATCCCCTGGAGAAGGGAAAGGCTACCCACTCCAGTACTCTGGCCTAGAGAATTCCACGGACTGTATGTATAGTACATGGGGTCACAAAGAGTTGGACACAACTGAGCGATTTTAAATTAAAAGAGTGCTATAACATAGCACCATAAACTAGATGGCTTAAAACAACAGAAATTTATTCACTCATAGTTGTGGAGTCTGGAGGTTTGCAGTCAAGGGGGCTGCAGGGACATTTTGCTTCCAAAGGCTCCCGGGAAAAATCTCTCCTTGCCTCTTCCTACTTCCAGTAGGGGCCAGTAATCCTTGCTGTTCCTTGGCGGGCAGCTGCATCACTCCCATCTCTGCCTCTGTTGTCACATGGCCTCTATGTCTGATCTGTCCCTGTGTCTGAATCTCTCTCTTTCTCCTATAAAGACACCAGCTATTGAGTTTGAGGGCCTATCTTGATCCAGTATGGCCTCATCTTAACCAATTATACTTACAAAGACCCTATTTTCAAATAAAGTCACATTCTGAGCTTCAAAGTGGACCTGAGTATTTGCAGGACACTGTCCAATTCGGTATAGTCATCTAATACAAAATGTGGCTCTGTAGAGTGCTTCTTTAGAAGATAATGAAGGCATGTTGTTATTATCATCAACTTTTAAATAAAATTACAAAAAATGTTATTTGTCTAACCTGCTGGGAAAAAAAAATGCTTAACACAAGAGTGAAGGTTTTGAGAGCCAGTGTGCTCTTCTTTGAGTTTCACATGCTTCTGTGCCTCAGTTCCAGGTACCACCACTAAGTTGCAACCAAAAGAAGCCTGCTTTGAACTGAACTCACATAAATCCAATTCTGTCTCATTCATTTGTTAAAAAAAATTTAAAGGCAGATAAAATTCCTCTCTTTATTGAACTTATAGTTTAGCAAGGAAGTCAGATACCAAACATTAATTATGCAAATAATTATTTAAGTGGCTTCCCTGGGTGACTCAGATGATAAAGAATCTACCTGCAATGTGGAAGACCCAGGTTCAATCCCTGGGTTGAGAACCCCTGGAGAAGGAAATGGCAACCCACTCCAGTATTCTCACCTGGGAGAAGCCCATGAACAGAGCCTGATGGGCTGCAAGTCCATGAGGTCTCAAAGTGTGGGATACAATTGAATGACCAACACTTTCACTTTCAGGATTGTAATACACACGTTGAAGGAGACTACAGATGTAATATGAGTATGAGATCTAACCAAGCCCTCTACTCTGGGGGAAAATAGCTAAGCTGAAACTGAGGAGACATCTGCCATGTGTGTCTGTACAACACCAGAGGGCATCTTCTATACTGTAATCTATGTGAATAGTGCCTCTGGATCTTTTGCAGAGCCCAACCAATAAAGCTGAACATGCTGCTGCTGCTAAGTCGCTTCAGTCATGTCTGACTCTGTGCGACCTCACAGACGGCAGCCCACCAGGCTCCCCCGTCCCTGGGATTCTCCAGGCAAGAACACTGGAGTGGGTTGCCATTTCCTTCTCCAAAGCATGAAAGTAAAAAGTGAAAGTGAAGTCGCTCAGTCATGTCCGACTCCTAGCAACCCCAGGGACTGCAGCCCACCAGGCTCCTCCATCCATGGGATTTTCCAGGCAAGAGTACTGAACATGACAGCCCTGAAAAATATCTGGTAGGAATTAAATGAAGCAACTTAGGCTGATGGTGGTGGGGTGGGGGTAGCTAGTGATAGTGCTAAAAGAAGGCAGATAGTCATGGAAGAGGGAACCACATATTACACGACCCAGATGTGGGAAGGTAACTCATGACATGGGGGAAATTATCTACACTCTCAAAGCCTCAAGCATTTTATTGGTGAAAATAATAACATTAGTTTTATTAATGGGATAACAGTACTCCACTGGCAGAGTTATTGTGAGACACTGATGCTCTGTGAAGAAGCCAGAGGCCAGCACAGAGGAGTGTTCAGTCTCTGTTTCCTTTTTTTCTTTATTTCCTAGAAACAAACTGAACTTGGGGTCACCAATGTGACATTTAACAAATAGCAGCTAACTTAATTCACACCTCTACCACCAACACTCAAGGTTCTAGGACTACCAATGATTGCTAAGTAAGGTTTGCTTTCCAGGCAACCTGTGTGAGAAAGGAAGACCATATCTGGACAAAATGAACACATTCATCTTGAGATGATCAAAAAGAGAACTGAAATTAAGCCACTACCCTCCTTATTGCGCAGTCCGCACCCTTCTCCCCACCCACACTCCTGTGATCGTCTCCCCTACCACATCTGACACTTCAATATATCAGGAAATAGCTTATGCTGTTCTTTTCCTATGTTCCTACTGCAGTTTTTCAACATTTGAATCTTCTTTTATCATGATAAAATACACATAACATGAAATTTACCATTCAAACCACTTTTCAGTGTATAATCCAGTTCAACTAAGTATATTAATGACGCTGTGCACTTCCAGAATGTTTTCATTGTCCTGAACAGAAACTTTGTATCCATCAAACAATATCCCTCTTTCTCCTTTCCCTCAACCCCTGGTAAAGTCTATTCTTTCTGTCTCTATGAATTTGCTGATTCTGGTACCTCATATGTGGAATCATACAATATATGTCCTTTATGTCTGGCTTATTTCCTTACACAATGTCTTCAATGTTCATCCATGTTGTAACATGAATCAGAATTGTTTTCCTTTTTATGACACATACCACATTTTGTTATATCACTCTTTCTTGTACAATTATTGTAATGCTATAATTTTCCTGTTTTCACTAGCTTGCGGGCACCATGATGGCAGATGTAGTGGGCAGAATTTCTGCAATGGATCTCCACAAATGCCCTGCCTATCTGTGAATATGATGAGCTATCAATCTTGAGATTGTTTTGTTATATGGGAAGACTGGATTAGCCAGGGAGGCCCATTAAAAGCACAGAATTTTCTCTAGCTGGTGGCTGAAGAGGAAGTCAGAGAGATACAGTGCACGAGGGGTATTCAACACTCCATTCAAAGATGGAGAGGTCATGTGTAAAGAAATGTGGATGACTTTTGATTGTGAAAAATGCTGACAGAGCCCCTGGAAGAGACACAGCAAAGAAACTTAAGACCTCAGTTTTATAATGGCAAGGAAATGAATTCTGCCCACAACATGAATGAATTTGGAAATGCATTTGTCCTCAGAATCCATACCTGAGATCTAAGCCTGGTTAACACCTTGATTTTGGCCTGGTGAGACCCTCCCAGGCTGGACTTTTGACATACAACTGCTGCAAAATTGGGAGCTAATGACTGGGTGTTAGGTTACTAAATTTGCAGTAATTTGTTACTGAGCAATAGAAAACTACTACAGCAGGCACTCTGCCTTTTTATGTTTAATCCCCAGTGTTTAGCCTAGTGCCTGGAACTGATTGCTTTCCCAATAAATGCTAACCAAATAAACTGAAGGAAGTGGCAAGAGGAAAGGATGATAGAAGGAGGAGATAAAGGAGGAAGAATGAAAAAAGAATGAAAAATGGAGGGGGATTTAAAAAAAAATGATCCAAATCACAAGTAGGGGAGAATATCGAAAGATGATCTTCACTGGAGTGCATGATGGAAATGTGTCTAAAACATATCTGGATTATCCTTTACCTCCTCTAGAAATTCAGATGTCAATGATCTTTTTATTTTTACTAGATGTTTTGATTATTTAATTGTGTAAACAAGCCATTTGTTTAGTGTCCTTTGGCATGACTTGGCTTAAATGAACTGAAATCATAATTTATATGATTATATTTTAGTTAAGAACAATTTAGATTTAAGGCTTGAACGTTCATTTTATGATCTCTCATACACCTGGATGGTGAAGAATGACCTGCTGGTAAAAGTCCCCAAGGGCAATAAGTCAAAGGGAATTGGGACATTAATGTGTCCAGATTTTGAAGGAACCAGAAATAAATAATTGTAAATTATTTTTGTGAAATTATATGCCTTAGTCTATTCTAAGAAACAAAGAATGAGTTGATCCCTTGCATGACCACTCATCTGAATTTTAAATAATGTAAACAGATGCCAAAGCTTTTGATATTTAAAATGTCACTTTTAGAGTTCCTCACATAAAAAGTAGGGTAATTTCCTTGACAGAAAATATCTTCCCATCCACATGCTACAGCCCTTGTAATTCTACCATTATACATTCATTTCTTTGGATTAAACACTGATGTTAAACCTTATGAAACACAGTCATATTACCAGAAGGAGTAAAATGTAAATTCATTGATCTTTAAGTATTAATAAATGTATCAAATTATCTTTCTCTCCTTTGCACATAAGCAATGAAAATCTGTTTGTATAGGACAACAATGAAGAGAAACTAGCCTCAAAAGCAACTTTACTTTTATGGAATTATCTGTAGAGGAGGCCCTGGTTGAAAAATTGTGATTGAGTATGAACTTAGATTTCACAACCTGATCTACTACACGGTCAAAGGCATGCTGAAAGGTTGACATAGAGCTTAGAGGCTTCTTTGATCTGATGAGACACATAAAGAGATCATGCCCATCAAGATGTTTATTAAAATGCTTTTTGCCATGAATGCTATTCCTTTATTTCCTTATTACAAATGATAAATCATATCTATCCCCCCCTCGACTTTACTGAGGTATAACTGACAAAGAAGATGTCTATTTTTCACTATGACAGATTGACAGTCTCATCTGCCTGAAGAAAAGCAGGAATACCTTTGGGCATGTAACTCAAGAACAGAAGAGTGCAGACTTCAGAGATGGAAGGCTCTCATGTCCAGTGTTCATAGAAACCTTGGCTTCTCTATCCTGCTCTCTCTCTTTCTGTCTCTGTCTTTCTCTCTTCTTTATCCACTGCCCACCCTCTCCAATCTTCTTTCTCTCTCTCTCTCTTCCTCCTGTGTACCATGTGTCAAATCTACCTTTCCCTGCGTTGGCTTTATTCTCTGGGAATTTCTTTTCCTGCTAAAACAGATGGTATCCTACAGTGCTCCAAGGATCTATTCTGCTTTCAGTTCAGTTCAGTTCAGTCGCTCAGTCGTGTCCGACTCTTTGCAACCCCATGAACTGCAGCACGCCAGGTCTCCCTGTCCATCACCAACTCCCAGAGTTCACTCAGACTCACGTCCATCGAGTCGGTGATGCCATCCAGCCATCTCATCCTCTGTCATCTCCTTCTCCTTCTGCCCCCAATCCCTCCCAGCATCAGAGTCTTTTCCAATGAGTCAACTATTCGTATGAGGTGGCCAAAGTACTGGAATTTCAGCTTTAGCAGCATTTCTTCCAAAGAAAATCCAGGACTGATCTCCTTTAGAATGGACTGGTTGGGTCTCCTTGCAGTCCAAGGGACTCTCAAGAGTCTTCTCCAACGCCAAATCATAGATCATAGAAAAAGCAAGAGAATTCTGGAAAACATCTACTTCTGCTTTACTGACAATGCCAAAGCCTTTGACTGTGTGAATCACAGCAAACTGTGCAAAATTCTTAAAGAGATCAGAATACCAGACCACTTTACCTGCCCCCTCAGAAACCTGTATGCTGGTCAAGATGCAATAGTTAGAACTGGACATGGAACGATAGACTGGTTCAAAACTGGGAAAGGAGTATGTCAAGGCTGTATATTGTCACCCTACTTATTAACTTATATGCAGAGTACATATTAGGCTGGATGAATCACAAGCTGGAATCAAGATTGCCGAGAGAAATATCAATAACCTCAAATATGCAGATGACACCACCCTAATGGCAGAAAGTGAAGAGGAACTAAAGAGCCTCTTGACAAGGGTGAAATAGGAAAGTGAAAAAGCTGGCTTAAAACTCAACATTAAAAAAACTAAGATCATGGCATCCAGTCCCATCACTTCATGGCAAATAGATGGGGAAAGAATGGAAACAGTGACAGACTTTATTTTCTTGGGCTCCAAAATCACTGTGGAAGATGACTGCAGCCATGAAATCAAAAGACGCTTGCTCCTTGGAAGAAAAGTTATGACCAACCTAGACAGCATATTCAAAAGCAGAGATATCACTTTGCCAACACAGGTCCATATAGTCAAAGCTATGGTTTTTCCAGTAGTCATGTATGGATGTGAGAGTTGGACCATAAAGAAGGCTGAACGCTAAAGAATTTATGCTTTCAAACTGGTGTTGGAGAAGACAGCTGAGAGTCCCTTGGGCAGCAAGGAAATCAAACCAGTCAATCCTAAAGGAAATCAGTTCTGAATATTCATTGGAAGGACTGATGCTGAAGCTGAAGCTCCAGTACTCTGGCCACTTGATGTGAAGAACTGACTCGCTGGAAAAGAGCTCGATGCTGGAAAAGACTGAGGGTAGTAGGAAAAGGGAGCAAAAGACGATGAGAGTGTTGGATGGCATCACTGACTCTATGGACACGAATTTGAGCAAACTCTGGGTGACAGAGAAAGACAGGGAAGATGATGTGCTGTAACCCATGGGGTCACAGAGTTGGATATGACTTAGCGACTGAACTACAATGACCATACAATTGATGTCCACCTATTTCACCCACTCCACAAAACTATTCCCCTCTGGTAACCACGCATCTGTTCTCCATATTTATGAGTTTGTTTTCTTTGCTCATTTGTTTTGTTTTTAAGATTTCACATGTGGGTTATGTCATAGGAATTTTATACTCTGTCTGATTTATCTCAATTAATATAATATCTTCAAGGTACATTTATGTTGCAAAAGCAGGGTATCATTTTTTTAAGCTTGAGTAATATTCCATATTGTGTGTGTGTCTGTGTGCCCGCGCACGCATGCGCGTATCACATCATCTTTATCCCTTCAACTTTCCACAGATACTTAGGCTGCTTTCATATCTTGGCTATTATAAATAATGCTGTGATGGGGTACATACATTTCTTCTCAAATTAGTGTTTTCATATTCTCTGGGTAAGTACACAGAAGTGAAATAGCTTGATCACATGGTGGTTCGACTTTTAATTTTTTTAAGAATCTCCATACTTTTATCCATCATGGCTACACCAGTTTACATTCCCACCAACAAGGCACAAAAGTTCCCTTTTCTCAGCCTCTTTGTCAACAACTGCTCTTTCCTGTCTTGAAGATAACCATTCTGACAGGTATAACGCAATATCTTGCGGTTGGATTTGCATTTTCCTTAAGGTAAGTGCCGTTGACCATTTTCACACATGTGTTGGCCATTTGTATGTCTTCTTTGGAAAAAATGCCTATTTACCTCCTCTTTCTAAAAATTTGTTTTTTGTTGTTAGGTTGCATTAGTTCTCCATACATTTTCAGTATTAACCCTTTATTAAATACATAATTCAAAATATCTTCCCCTATTCACTAGGTTGCTTTTTAATTGTAGTGACGGTTTCCTTTGCTGCATAAAAGTTTTTTGTTTGGTGTAATTCTGTTTATTTTTGCTTTTGTTTCTCCTGCTTTTGGAGGTATATACAGAAAAACACTGCCAAGACTGATTTCAAGTAGCTCACCACATGTTTTCTACCAGGAATTTTATGGTTTGGGGTCTTACATTGAAGCCTTTAATCCATTTTGAGTTAATTTTTTCTATATGGAAGAGAGTGGTCTAGTTTTATTCTTTTATATATGGATGCCCATCTCCCCCCAAAACAGTTATTTTTACTGTCTCCCCCATAATATAATCTTGCCTCCTTTGTGTTACACTGATCATATAAACATAGATTTCTTGGCTCTTTATTCTGTTCCATTGATCTGTGTGCCACCCTCCCTTTTTTTTTTTGGTGCCCTTACTAAACTGTTTGATTATCATAACTTTGTAATATGGTCTGAAGTCAGGAAGTATGATACTTTCAGCTTTGTTTTTCTTTCTCATTGCTTTGGCTTCTCAGGATCTTTTGTGTCTCTGTAAAAATTTAAGAATTTTGTTCCAGCTCTGTGAAAAATGACATTTAATAGAGACTTCACTGAATCTACATGTAGACTACTTTCAGCAGTATGGACATTTTAACAGTATTAATTTTTCTAATCCATGAGTTGACTATATTTTTCCATTTATTTGTATCTTCTTTAATTTATTTTAATGATATATTACCATTTTCAGAGTATAAGTCTTTCATCTCCTTAAATTTATTCCTAGGTATTTTATCTTTTTTGATGCAGGTGTAAATGGAATTCTTAATTTCTCTTTCTGATAATTATTAGTGTATCAAAATGCCACAGATTTCAGTGTACTGGTTTTATATCTTATAACTTTACTGAATTCATTTATTATTTCTAACTTTTTTTAAAGTGGAATCTTCAGGATATTCTGTATATAGTACAAGTCATACATAAAGTGATGATTTTACTACTTCCTTTTTTATTTAGATACCTCTTGTTTTATTTTTCTTTCTAACTGTCATGGCAAGGACTCCCAATACTACATTAAATAAAAACAGTGAGAGTGGGCATTCTTCTCTTGTTCTGATCTTAGAGAAAATGATCTTATGTTGAGGATACTCCCTCTATATCTACTTTGTGGAGAGGTTCTTAACACAAATGGATGTTGAATTTTGTGAAATGCTTTTTGTCAATCTACTGAGATCATGTGATTTTTATCATTCATTTTGTTAATGTGGTAGATACATTGATTCATTTGTTTTTATTTGTTTTTTATTTTACTTTACAATATTGATATTGTATCATCCTTACATCCTTGGGAAAAATCCAATTTGATTACTGTCTGTGATCCTTGTAATGTATTGTTGAATTTGGCTTACTACTGTTTTCTGGAAAATCTTTGCATCTATATTCAGCAAGGCTACTGACCTTGATGTTTTTTTTGTGTGTGGTGTCGTTTGGTTTTGTTATCAGGATAATGCTAGCTTTATAAAATGAGTTTGGAAGGATTCCTTCCTCTTCAGTTTTTTCAAAGAGTTTGGGAAGGATAGGTATTAAATTTTCTTTGAATGTTTGACAGAATTAAACAGTGAAGCTATCTGGTCTGAGACTGTTTTGGGGGAGGTTTTTATTACTGATTGAATTTATTTATATTCAGATTTTCCATCTCTTCATGAGTCAGTCTTGGAAAACTGTATGTTTCTACCAACTTATTCTTTATTCATTTCTTCTATGTTGCCCAAGTTGTGGGCATATAACTGTTTGTAGTAGAGTCTTGTGATCTTTTGCATTTCATTGTATCAGTTACAACTTCTCTCTCATTTCTGAGTTTTTGGAACCCTTTTTTTCTCCTTGGTCAATCTATCTAAATGTTGCCAATTTTTAAAATCTTTTCAAAGAACTAAGAAGAGCTAGTTGCCTAAATCTAAAGAAACAGATTTTCTCTATTATCTTTTTAGTCTCTATTTTATTTATTTCCACTCTGATCTTTATTATTTTTTCTTTTTTCTATTAACTTTGGGCTTTCTTTTTTCTAGATATTTAATGAAAAGAAAGATTGTTTATTTAAGGTTTTTATTATTTAATGAGGTGAACCTGTATTACTAATAACTTCTCTTGTAAAACTTTTGCTGCCTTCCATAGGTTTTGGTATATTGTACATCTGTTTTAATTTGTATCTAGGTATTTTTTTTTTAATTTCTGCTTTGATTTCTTCAGTGACCCACTGAATATTCAGTAGTATGTTGTTTATCTCCACATTTTTTTTCTGGTTTTCTTCTTGTAACTGATTTCTAGTTTCATACCATTGTGGTTGGAAAATTTGCTTCCCTATCATTATAATCTTGAATTTCCTGGGATATTTTTGGGGCCTAATATGTGATCTATCCTAGAGAAGTTCTATGTGCATTTGAGAAGAATGTTTACTCTGCTGCTTCTGGATAGATTGCTTTGTATTTATCTATACAATCCATCTGGTGTAATGTGCCATTTTACTGTGATTTTATGTAATGTGATTTTAAATCAATGTTTTCTTACTGATACTGTTTGATCATTGATGGTAAATTCTCCTACTACTATTGTATTGCTGTCAAGTTCTCCCTTTAGGCCCATTAATTTTGTTTTATATATTTTGATGTTCCTATGTTGGATGCATACATATATCTTATATATTTTATATCCTTCCACAGTACTGACTTTTTATATTATGTAATGGCCTTTTTTGTCTTTTATTACAGTCTTCGTTTTAAAGTATTTTATCTGAGTTACACCAGGTTTCTTGTTTCTATTTGCATGGACTGTCTTTCTCCATCCTTCACTTTTAGTCTGTGTGTCCTTACTTCTTCTGTCTTTACTTCTTACTTCTGAAATAAAGATGAATATTTGTAATCATGAAAGGTACAGATCACAAAGAAGATACACATCATAAACCATGAGACACCTAACGACAAAGAAACAAGGATACATAAAGCAAAAATCGGAAGAAATATAAACAAAAAGGAAAAAAATATACACTCATAGTGAGCCATAATAACATTTTTCTGAGAATACTTTATCAAGTGCAGAAAAAATAAGAATAGAAGCATCTTGAATGATGTCATTAATGTTTTAAATGTAACCTTTCTATTTCTATTTCTATTAATCTCATATCCTACACAAATATATTTAAAATTCTGTTATATGTTGTTATTAGGCGTCCATAGCACATTTAGGAAAACTGGCAAAAAGATAACCATTATTAAATTTCAAAAGGTAGAATTATTTTCTTTTTTTTGTAATTCACTTATACATATACATGTACATTGTTTTTGAAATTTTCCATTATAGGTTATTACAAGATATTGACTATAGTTCTCTGTGCTATGCACTAAACTTTTGTTGCTTGTTGCGTATCTATTATTTTAAAATAAAAATCTAGCATTCTATTCATAGTCAAACAAGTTGAATCAAAATATCATAAATTTTTTAGTTAGGCAAAAATTTTAAAGCTTCCTAAAATACATATATTATACATATTATTTATATATATTGTATACAAGAGCTTTTCTATTACATTTGATAAAGGCTTGAGAAAGAATATCAAAAAAAAGAAGTGATGGAAAAATTGGAAAACATAACGAAATGAAATGGGAGTACTGAATATGAAATAGAAAAAGTAAACCAAAGCAAATAAAAGTAAAAGATTCTCATATAGTCTAGTGCACTTTAAACATGACTGCTCATTAGAGACGTACCTGGAGCTCTGGTCAAAAAAACAAACGAGCATTTGTATTTTTCAAAAAATTCCAAGAAAATTCTGATATGCATATAAATTTTAAAAAGCAATTACAGGTTTTTTTCTATTAAGTGGTAGTTTTGGTGATAATAGAAATCTGTTATTTTTCTGTTGATCAATCATGATACAATGGTATTAAGCGAGTAATATTTACATAATCACAATAGTGAAAGATGTTTATCAGTTTTCACAATTAATAGCCAGATAAAAGAAAAAAGATAATTACAATTGCACACCAAAATGGGAACATGATTAACCTAACAATACCAAAATAACCAAAAATAACTACATACAATTTGGGGGTCAAGCAGAGTGATGTTTCAAGTGGAAGTGCATACACATGCACATGTTTTCATCTGCTCAGCCAGTCTATGTTTTCTGCTAGGTGCATTTAATTCATTTATATTTTTCTTAATTTTCGAGGTTTATTTTCTGTAGGTAGGTGTTTTCCTTTTCTTGTTTCCTGCCTAGAGAAGTTCCTTTAGCATTTGTCGTAAAGCTGGTTTGGTGGTGTTGAATCCTCTTAACTTTTGCTTGTCTGGAAAGCTCTTGATTTTGCTATGAAATCTGAAGGAGAGTCTTGCTGGGTAGAGTATTCTCAGTTGTTCTGCCATGATTTCTACCATTCTGCCTTCCAGGTTAAGTATCCATTCTTTTCCCTCAGTTATTCTGCTATTGATTCCGTCTAGTGTCTCAATCCGGGGAAGGCAATGGCACCCCACCCCAGTACTCTTGCCTGGAAAATCCAATGGACGGAGTAGCCTGGTGGGCTGCAGTCCATGGGGTCGCTAACAGTCGGACAGACTGACTGACTTCACTTTCACTTTTCTCTTTCCTGCATTGGAGAAGGAAATGGCAACCCACTCCACTATTCTTGCCTGGAGAATCCCAGGGATGGGGGAGCCTGGTGGGCTGCCGTCTATGGGGTCACACAGAGTCGGACACGACTGAAGTGACTTAGCAGCAGCAGCAGTGTCTCAATCATCTCTGTTTTCTGTTTTTCAGTTCTTCTCAGTTCAGTTCAGTTCAGTCACTCAGTAATGTCCAACTCTCTGCAACCCCATAGACTGCAGCATGCCAGGCTTCCCTGTCTATCACCAACTCCCAGAGCTTGCTCAATCAAATTTACATCCATCAAGTTGGAGAAGCTATCCAACCATCTCATCCTCTGTCATCCCCTTCTCCTTCTGCCTTCAAACGTTCCCAGCATCAGGGTCTGTTTCAATAAGTTAGTTCTTTGCATCAGGTGGCCAAAGTACTGGAGCTTCAGCTTCAGTATCAGTCCTTTCAATGAATATTTGGGACTGATTTCCTTTAGGATTGACTGGTTTAATTTCCTTGCAGTCCAAGGAACTCTCAAGAGTCTTCTCCAACACCACAGTTCAAAAGCATCACAATTCTTCAGCACTCAGCTTTCTTTACGGTTCAACTCTCATGACTACTGGAAAAAGCCATAGCTTTGACTAGCTAGACCTTTATTGGCAAAGTAATGTCTCTGCTTTTTAATATGCTGTCTAGGTTTGTCATAGCTTTTCTTCCAAGGAGCAAGTGTCTTTTAATTTCATGGCTGCAGTCAACATCTGCTATGATTTTGGAGCCCAAGAAAATAGTCTGTCAGTTTCCATTGTTTCCCTATCTATTTGCCATGAAGTGATGGGACTGGATGGCATGATCTTAGTTTTTGAATGTTGAGTTTCAAGCCAGCTTTTTCACTCTCCTTTTTCATCAAGAGGCTCTTTAGTTCCTCTTCACTTTCTGTCATAAGGGTGATGTCACCTGCATATCTTGAGGTTATTGATATTTCTCCCAGCAATCTTGATTCCAGCTTGTGCTTCATCCAGCCTGGTATTTCACATGATGTACACTGCATATAAGTTAAATAAACAGGGTGACGATATACAGCTTTGACATACTCCTTTCCCAATTTGGAACTGGTCCGTTGTTCCAAGTCCAACTGTAAATGTTGCTTCTTGACCTGCATAAAGATTTCTCAGGAGGCAGATAAGCTGGTCTGGTATTCCCATCTCTTGAAGATTTTTCCACAGTTTTTTTGTGATCCACACAGTCAAAGGCTTTGGCATAGTCAATAAAGCAGATGTTTTTCTCAAACTCTTTTGCTTTTTTGATGATCCAGTGGATGTTGGCAATTTGATGTCCAGTTCTTCTGCCTTTTCTAAATCCAGCTGAACATCTGGAAGTCATAGGTTCACATAATGTTGAAGCCTAACTTGGAGAATTTTCAGCATTACTTTGCAAGAATGTGAGATGAGTCCAATTGTGTGGTAGTCTGAACATTCTTTGGCATTGCCTTTCTTTGGGATTGGAATGAAAATTGACCTTTTCAAGTTCTGTGGCCACTGCAGAGTTTTCCACATTTGCTGGCACACTGAGTGTTTCACTTTAACAGCATCATCTTTTAGGATTTGCAGTAGCTCAGCTGGAATTTCATCACCTCCACCAGCTCTGTTCATACTGATTCTTCCTAAGGCCCACTTGACTTCACATTCCAGAATATCTGGCTTTAGGTGAGTGATCATGCCATCATGGTTATCTGGGTCATGAAGATCTTTTTTGTATAGTTCTTCTGTGTTCTTGTCATTTCTTCTTAATATCTTCTGCTTTTGTTAGGTCTATATTGTTCCTGTCCTTTATTGTGCCCATCTTTGCATGAAATATTGGTGTCTCTTTGGTAAAGATTTCTTGCATCTTCTCAAGCTTTGCCTCCATTCTTTTTCTGAGATTCTGAATCATCTTCACTATCATTACTCTGAATTCTTTTTCTGGAATGTTGCCTATCTCCACTTCATTTACTTGTTTTGGGGGATTTTATCTTGTTCTCTCATCTGGGACA
Source organism: Oreotragus oreotragus (assembly GCA_006410675.1). Lineage (NCBI taxonomy): Eukaryota > Metazoa > Chordata > Mammalia > Artiodactyla > Bovidae > Oreotragus > Oreotragus oreotragus. The sequence continues at coordinate 238,183 of SJYX01008968.1, forward strand.
TAACTTCTGCTTTTTCATAATGATTAACTTTGTGTAGCATGGTTTTTGTTTTAATCGCTATGGAACTGTGGTTCTTCTATCTGCCCTCTGATGGAAGAGCCTAAGGTTTGTCTAAGTGTCCTGGTGGGAGGTACTGGTGGTGGGAAAAGCTGGGTCTTGCTCTGGTGGGCAGGGTCTTGCTCAGCAAAGTTTAATCCAATTATCTGATGATGGCTGGGGTTGTGCTCCCTTCTTGTTAATGTTTTGGCCTGAGGCAGCCCAGCCCTAGAGTCTGGTTTGGGTTATGTATGGTTGTTTATGATTGGGTCAATGGCAACCTCCAAGAGGTATACACTATGGGGGACCTTCCCAGACTGGTGCCCCCAACCGTGTGGTGAGTTCCTGCCAACTTACACCTCCACAGAAGACCCTCAACACTAGCAGGTAGTTTTGGTTCAGTCTCCTATGGGGTCACTGCTCCTTTCCTCTGAGTCTTGGTGCACATAAGATTTTATTTGTGTCCTCCATGACTGGAGTCTCTGTTTCCCCCATTCCTGTGGATGTCTTGTAATCAAATCCTGCTGGCCTTCTCAAATTCCCTGGGGATTCCCACTCCCTTTGTTAGATTCCCAGGCTGGGAAGCCTAATGCGGGGTTCAGAACCTTTACAACACCGGGAGAACTTCTTTGGTATTGTTTTCTAGATTGTGGGTCACCCACCCTGAAGTTCGGACAGGACTGAGCGACTAAACAACACCCTGCAGCTACGGGACTTGATATTATCATGCTTGTGCCCCTCCTGCTGCCTCACTGTGGCTTCTTCTGTCTTTGGACATGAGGCATCTTTTGTTCTGGTAGGTTCTAGCATCCTCCTGTCGATGGTTGGTCACCAGCTAGCTGTGATTTTGGTGCTCTTGCAGGAGATGAGCACACATCCTCTGCTCTGTCATCTTGATCTGGAAGTCTGTGTGTGCCCTTACTTCTGAAGTAAGTCTCTCATAGGTAAAACATAGTTGGGTCTTTTTTTTTTTTTAATCCATTTTGCCATGCTTTGTCTCTTCATTGGAGAATTCAGTCCAATTTCGTTTAATTATTGATATGTTCATACTTACTGTCATTTTGTTAACTGTTTTCTCTTTCTGTAGTTCCTCTCTGTTCCTTCTCTTTCTCCCTTCCTTAGTGGTTTGATGGCTTTCTTTAGTATTATGTTGAGGTTACTTTCTCATTTTGTTTTGTTATTTACTATAAATTTTTGCTTTGTTGTTATTGTGAGGTTCACATACAACATCCTGTGTACACAATGTTCTAAGTTGGTAACAACTTAAACTTGAACACATTCCAGAACTTTACATGTTTACTTCCTCCACACTGAATAAGTTTGATTTTACCTTTTACATATTTATATTTTATGTATTTCTTATCTAAGTAATGTAGTTTTAGTTAATTTCAATACTTTTTTCTTTTAACTTTCATACTGACTTTCTAAGTGATTTATTCATTAATTTATATTTACCTTTTCTAGTAAGATTTTTACTTTGGTATATGTTCTTTTTACTAATTCGTGCCATTTCTCTTCTTATCCACACAACTGTTACATATCATTGATAGAAATGCTTCTCTAAAGAAGAACTGCCATTCTTTATTTATAGAAATAATTATTTATTCATACTTATAGAGACTTATGGGTGTTTGTTTTATCTATGGGTTATGATCTAACATTTTAGCTATTCATTTTGTTGCGGAAACTGTTACAGGTTTGGCCACTGAATGCTGTTTCAGGTTGTCCTGTTCTTGCCTCTTATGACTAGGAGTAAAAGAAACAGAGAAGCAATGTGTCTTGAACACTAGATCCATCTGATAAAAAACTTTACATCAGTGTGATTCTCACAACAGGTAAGGTAAGCCTTGGTATCCCCGGTACACATGGATTATAGATATACATTCAGATAGGCTAAGTAGCTTGCCCAAAGATACAGAGGGAATTTGAGATTACAAATCAGTCAGGATTTGTCTGACTTCACAGCCTTTTTCTGATATACCACAATGCCTTGTTTTAAAGGCTCAGGCTCTGGCTTGGGGCAATGTCCCAGTAACTGACTGCCGGGTCCAAGCACTCTCTTTGTGTGTGTGTTAGTTGCTCAGGCATGTCCGATTCTTTGCGACCCCATGAACTGTAGCCTGCCGGGCTTCTCTGTCCATGGAATTCTCCAGGCAAGAATACTGGAGTGGATTGACATTCCCTTCTCCAGGGGATCTTCCCAAAACAGGGACTGGATCCTGGTCTCCTGCATCGCAGGCAGATTCTTTACCATTTCAGCTACAGGGAAGTCCTCTCTTTGTAGCAATTCCTCCAGTTCTAAACTCTTGTTTCCCTTTTCCTGAGTCTCTTTCACTGGTTCCAAATCGGGAAAGGAGTATGTCAAGGCTGTATATTGTCATCCTGCTTATTTAACTTATATGCAGAGTATATCATATGAAATGCTGGGCTGGATGAAGAACAAACTAGAATCAAGATTGCTGGGAGAAATATCAATAATCTCAGATATGCAGATGACACCACCCTTATGGCAGAAAGCAAAGAAGAACTAAAGAGCCTCTTGATGAAAGTGAAAGAGGAGAGTAAAAAGTTGGCTTAAAACTCAACGTTTAGAAAACTAAGATGATGGCATCTGGTTCCATCACTTCATGGCAAATAGATGGGGAAACAATGGAAACAGTGACAGACTTTATTTTTTTGGTCTCCAAAATCAGTGCAAATGGTGACTGCAGCCATGAAAATAAAAGACGCTTGCTCCTTGGAAGAAAAGCTATGACCAACCTAGACAGCATGTTAAAAAGCAGAGACATTAATTTGCCAACAAAGGTCATCTAGTCAAAGCCATGGTTTTTTCCAGTAGTCATGTATGGATGTGAGAATTGGACTATAAAGAAAGCTGAGCACCAAAGACTGATGCTTTTGAACTGTGGTGTTGGAGAAGACTCTGAGAGTCCCTTGGACTGCAAGGAGACCCAACCAGTCAATCCTAAAGGAAATCAGTCCTGAATATTCATTGGAAGGACTGATGCTGAAGCTGAAATTCCAATACTTTGGCCACCTGATGCGAAGAACTGACTCACTGGAAAAGGCTTTGATGCTGGGAAAGACTGAAGGCAGGAGGAGAAGGGGACGACAGAGGATGAGATCACTGGATGGCAACACTGACCCGATGGACATGAGTTTGAATAAGCTCTGATTAGTGATGGACAGGGAAGCCTCGTGTGCTGCAGTCCATGGGGTTGCAAAGAGTTGGACACAACTGAGCAACTGAACTGAACTGTCTCCCTCTTCCTAATTTTCTTTTCCCTCCTCTCTGTTTCTGATCTTAGAGAAATAAATTTTGGAAGCTGAGTATTTCCCAGGGCACATAAGAAACACCTTTCATTCATATCACTACACCAGCATCCCTGTAAGATTAGGGCCCATAAAAGAATCTTAACACTACGCTTCTTTGAAATAAAGAGTCATGATTTTGCTTAAAGGGGAATCAAACGAACCTTTACAACCATCAGAGAGAACTGATACCCTGGAATCTTGGAATCTTTCTACCTATTTGAATCTAGGAGGTTCCAACTGAATCACCTTTACCAAAACAACTCAAAAAGGAAAAGAAACCAGAGAGATATGGAAAGCGGGAGGGGAAGAGAGAAGGCTTTCCTGGCAGATAAACATCTGAAGCTTTTACTAAATTTTAAGTCATATGACCTAAATCAAATCCCTTATGATTATACAGTGGAAGTGAGAAATAGATTTAAGGGCCTAGATCTGATAGACAGAGTTCCTGATGAACTATGGAATGAGGTTCGTGACATTGTACAGGAGACAGGGATCAAGACCATCCCCATGGAAAAGAAATGCAAAAAAGCAAAATGGCTGTCTGGAGAAGCCTTACAAATAGCACTGAAAAGAAGAAAGGCGAAAAGCAAAGGAGAAAATAAAAGATATAAGCATCTGAATTCAGAGTTCCAAAGAATAGCAAGAAGAGATAAGAAAGCCTTCTTCAGCAATCAA
>SJYX01008968.1:245464-298158 GCA_006410675.1 Oreotragus oreotragus
CCGCCCCCCCCCCAAAATAAAAACCCCACCAGAATATTTTCTAAAAGTCAATGTTATGATAGAGAACAGAAACTATATTAACAATGATGGCCAATTTTATCTCAGGGTTTTAGAACTTGGGTAGTGGTTTTTCTTAGTAGCAAAGAATAAACACAGTCAAAGAAAAAGCTCCAGGCTGGCATGATACTCAGCCAGCAACTGAAAGCTGGGAGATAAGCCTAGTGAACTGTGCACAAGTAGCTGCCCTGGCCAAAGAAAGGACGGTACCCTTATCGACTGAGCATCTAGGTATCAGTGCAGGGGTTTTACACCTATCATTTACACGACAAAAGTACATGACCATTATCATTACGTTCATTTGGCAGAAGAGGAAGCTGAGGTCAGACAGGCCACATTACTTGGCTAAAAGTTGCATGGTTTATGTACCAGCACCAGCCAGTGTGACTCAAGCCACACCTAGCCTGGGAGGTGGATTGTTCCTGGAAGAGGCTGTGTGGTCTCAACCATGTAGACAGATTTTGACAATGGGGTAGAAGAGGAGTCAATGTCCTGAGTTTGGGGGGCTGTTGGTGTTATCAGGAAAGTCTGCCTTCAGTTTACGCTAGGCTTGGGTTCAGGGTAAGGCTTGCAGCCTTTACGGAGAGTGACAAATGCAGGAAATTATATCATGGTGGATAAAAGCTAGGGCACTTCAGTGAGCCATATTTGAGCAAGAGATACAAATGACAGTGACCTGTGCCCATGGGAAAGGTGCCTGATCCCTCTAAATTGTGACATTCTCATCTGTCAAATGGGAATAACAGTCCTATCTTTCTTACAGGATTTTATGTAAATTAAGAGAGATATTATGTGTAAAAATAAAAGCAAGCCCCATAATATTGCATATTTCAGATGTCAGTGCTACTGGCAACTAGCTCCTGGGCCCTGGAACTCCAGGCTGCCTGGCTCTGATGCAGGCTGACTGAGATCATTTAATCAATCTTTCAATAAAGAAATTCACATTTTACAGAGTTGCATTTTTGGGATCCCACTGTAATCTTACAGTGGGAGTTTAGTCAACGGTGCCTGAAACAAGCAAACCTTATAGTGTACAATGGTAATGGCAATAACAACAAAGGAAAATACAGAAGAGAAAAAGCAAATTTATCAGCAGCCCAGGACTGAGTCCATAAATACTGGACCAAATTTAAGTAAAAGTCCTCTTGTATTTTCCCTACGCTAAAATTTTAATTCGAGAGAGCCACAGGGCCCAGGTATTAGTACTGGGATATAGGGCTGTTTAAATCCTCTTTGCTTTGAGTCAAGAATAGCAGAAGTGCAGCCAGCTGACCCTTCCAGGAGAGGAGTCAGTGTCGCCACTAAGGGGAGTTTGAAAACAGACCTAAGAAAGATGAGATGAAGATTGATAAGTCTATCATTGCTAAAGGCATCTGAAACTAGACAGACGCTGACAGAGATAAAACTACTCAAAATATCATAGCACAACATGCTCCTGACAATATTTTTGAGGCTCCTTGGCAATAGCCCAAGCAGAACTGATACTTGATTGTACATAATCTGCCTAATGAAATCTATTTAAATTGTGACAGTTTAACTTCCAGTACATGGAAAAGAAATGCAAAAAAGCAAAATGGCTTTCTGGGGAGGCCTTACAAATAGCTGTGAAAAGAAGAGAAGCAAAAAGCAAAGGAGAAAAGGAAAGACAGAAGCATCTGAATGCAGAGTTCCAAAGAACAGCAAGAAGAGATAAGAAAGCCTTCTTCAGCAATCAATGCAAAGAAATAGAGGAAAACAACAGAATGGGAAAGACTAGAGATCTCTTCAAGAAGGTTAGAGATACCAAGGGAACATTTCATGCAAAGATGGGCTGGATAAAGGACAGAAATGGTCTGGACCTAACAGAAGCAGAAGATATTAAGAAGAGGTGGCAAGAATACACAGAAGAACTGTACAAAAAAGATCTTCATGACCCAGATAATCATGATGGTGTGATCACTCACCTAGAGCCAGACATCCTGGAATGTGAAGTCAAGTGGGCCTTAGAAAGCATCACTATGAACAAAGCTAGTGGAGGTGATGGAATTCCAGTTGAGCTGTTTCAAATCCTGAAAGATGATGCTGTGAAAGTGCTGCACTCAATATGCCAGCAAATTTGGAAAACTCAGCAGTGGCCACAGGACTGGAAAAGGTCAGTTTTCATTCCAATTCCAAAGAAAGGCAATGCCAAAGAATGCTCAAACTACCGCACAATTGCACTCATCTCACACGCTAGTAAAGTAATGCTCAAAATTCTCCAAGCCAGGCTTCAGCAATATGTGAACCGTGAACTCCCTGATGTTCAAGCTGGTTTTAGAACAGGCAGAGGAACCAGAGATCAAATTGCCAACATCCGCTGGATCATGGAAAAAGCAAGAGAGTTCCAGAAAAACATCTATTTCTGCTTTATTGACTATGCCAAAGCCTTTGACTGTGTGGATCACAATAAACTGTGGAAAATTCTGAAAGAGATGGGAATACCAGACCACCTAACCTGCCTCTTGAGAAATCTGTATGCAGGTCAGGAAGCAACAGTTAGAACTGCACATGGAACAACAGACTGGTTCCAAATAGGAAAAGGAGTACGTCAAGGCTGTATATTGTCTCCCTGCTTATTTAACTTATATGCAGAGTACATCATGAGAAACGCTGGAATGGAAGAAACACAAGCTGGAATCAAGATTGCCGGGAGAAATATCAATAACCTCAGATATGCTGATGACACCACCCTTATGGCAGAAAGTGAGGAGGAGCTAAAAAGCCTCTTGATGAAAGTGAAGGAGGAGAGCGAAAAAGTTGGCTTAAAGCTCAACATTCAGAAAACGAAGATCATGGCATCCGGTCCCATCACTTCATGGGAAATAGATGGGGAAACAGTGGAAACAGTGTCAGACTTTATTATTTTGGGCTCCAAAATCACCGCAGATGGTGACTGCAGCCATGAAATTAAAAGACGCTTACTTCTTGGAAGAAAAGTTATGACCAAGCCAAACAGCATATTCAAAAGCAGAGATATTACTTTGCCAACTAAGGTCTGTCTAGTAAAGGCTATGGTTTTTCCAGTAGTCATGTATGGATGTGAGAGTGGGACTGTGAAGAAGGCTGAGTGCCGAAGAATTGATGCGTTTGAACTGTGGTGTTGGAGAAGACTCTTGAGAGTCCCTTGGACTGCAAGGAGATCAACCCTGGGATTTCTTTCGAAGGAATGATGCTAAAGCTGAAACTCCAGTACTTTGGTCACCTCATGCAAAGAGCTGACTCATTGGAAAAGACTCTGATGCTGGGAGGGATTGGGGGCAGGAGGAGAAGGGGACAACAGAGGATGAGATGGCTGGATGGCATCACTGTTTACTCAACCGACGCGAGTCTGAATGAACTGGGAGTTGGTGATGGACAGGGAGGCCTGGCATGCTGCGATTCATGGGGTCACAAAGAGTCGGACACGACTGAGCAACTGAACTGAACTGAATTTCCAGTACAGCTTAGAAGGAGAGCTTTCTTCCATACAGTTACATTTTGGTTTTAAACTGAATGAAGATGCACTATCAATTAAGCAATTGATTTGATAAAAATGCAGCATTTGACTATTTGTTTTCAAGTTTTTTCTTTCTTCCTGATCCTCCACATTTACTTCTATCAATCTAGTGATTAGCAAAGCAAAGTTCTGGTAAAGGATGAAAATGTTGGTGCAAAAAGCCATGGGGCAAAACCTATATTGTGCCAAATAATCATGTTCTGTTCATTTCAGTGTGTTTTTTAGCAAGTGCACATAGTGATTTTCATTATGAGCTTTTACTAGAAATAAATACGGGCCCAAATTTAGGGGAAAGCTGTTGCTTATTTCCTCTTCGTGGGAACCTCATTTGGCTACATCTTCAAATATGTGACTTTTATATTCTGTTGATACTGTTAGAGCCAGAAACCTACGGAGTAATTAGTTGAGGTTTTGTCTACACAGCACCAATATAAGCAAAGGAAAGTGAAAAATTCAGCCAAATAATTGGCTTTGTGTGTGGAGGTTCCTGCGTGACTTTAAATAGCCAGTTAGCTCTTTTCTATTCAGTAAAAAGAAAATGCATTTGCACTAATTGGCTCTTTTATCACCATGTGGACTACATTATCAGTAATTGGCCTAGGAGAGTTAAGTAAGTGCGTGAGAGTATTCCTTTGTGATGGAATGGGGACAAGAAGGAATAAGAGAATGGCTGAGAAACAAGGGAAAAGATTAGCATGTTACACAGAAAGACCAAAGTGAGGGCTGGATTGAAGGCAGAAAGGCAACAAGCAAAGTCTACCACGTGTTAGCAGTACTGTCCTCCCTCCTTTATATTTGATTCTGTTTTCCTCCTGAATAAATCTTACAGAGTCATAGTTCTTGACCTTTAGTATGATCACAGACACCTGGGAGACATGGTCAGACAGACATTGCTGGGGCCACCCTCAGAGTTTCTGCTACCATAAATATGGGATATTTATGGGCTCAAGAAGTTTCATTTCTAATAGGTTTCCCTGTGATTCTGGTACTGGTGTCCTTGAAATGGCACTCTGATAATCACTAAAGCATTTTTAAACATCAGCACAAAGAGGAACTGGTGGATGCAAGGCTGAATCACTCGCCCAAGGTCACACATGTAGTGAGTAGGGAGTGCAGCTAAGAAACTCATATCCCTCTGATTTCAAGTTCCATGCTGCCTCCTCAGAAACAGAGCTTGACAAAGACTTCATAACTAAGGCAACTGACCTGCAAATACCTTTGCCTTACTTACTTCTTTATGGCACAGACACTGCTGATCTTGTTCCTGATCTATTACTTCTCTGGTGTTCAAGAGCCCATTCTTATCCCCTATCCACCAGACCTTTAAATATTGGGGTTTCCCAGGACTCTACTCCTTAGCTTGCTTTCTTACTTTAGTAAGATACTATTTTGGTATATGAATGGTTGTCATTTTCCTGGTATTTGGTGAGTGACCATTGCTGCTGAGAGCTATATTTTAGGGATCTACTGCTTCTTGATGTGCTGGCACAAAAGAACCAAGAAAAAAGTAGTCAAATCTTTGGTTGTTGAGTTTCAAAAGCCAAGGTTGCAGTGTGAAACTTTTTAAAAAAATTCTTGAATACATGACAGATAGAGTGCTTATTTTATGGTCCTTGCTACATGAAGATGACATAAATCTGTCAGATGGTAGCAGTGGGAAGATGGAGGAGTGACATAATGAACTTAACTTGGGATGGAGCCAGGATTTTAAAGGAACACATGTATTGAGTAGAGTCAATACCTAGAGACTCTCCAGCCTCCAATCCAGCAGGTCACAGTGGGGCCTGTGCCAGGGTAAGGAAGCCAAAGAGAGTGAATTAGTGACCTAGTCCACTTGGCACCCATCAGCTGATAGGTCCAAGAAGGTTCCCTATGATCCGTCTGCTAACTAGCAGAGAGAACACCACCTACTGATAGGAGGGGAACATCTCTCATTGGTTTCCCATATTGGACATTTGGTCCCCACACCTTGCTTAGTCCTCATTCTCCTCTCTAGCAGCCATTCCTTTCCGTGGCCCAAGAAGCTTTTAAAAAGCATGATGAAAAGTGTTTTGAGCAGCCGGGGTGTGAATGCTGCTCAACAGAAAGTTACTGATATGGACTCATTAAGCAGAAATTATTTATTTATTTATTTGGCTGTGCTGGTCTTTGTTGCTGCAAGTGCTCTTTTTCAGTTGTGGTGAGTGGGGGCTACTCTGTGTTGCAGTATATGGACTTTTCACTGCAGTGGCTTCTCTTGTTGCAGAGTACAGACTCTAGGGCAGGCGTGCCTCAGAAGTTGTGCTTCCTGGGCTCTAGGGCACAGGCTCAATGGTTGTGGTACAAGGGTTTAGTTGTTCTGCAGCACGTGGGATCTTCCCAGACCAGGGATCAGACCTGTGTCCCCTGCATTGGCAGGTGGATTCTTTTATCACTGAGTCACCAGGGAAGCCTCATTAAGCAGAAATTCTGCATTTAATGTTGCAGCTCAAAGAGTCAGAAAGGGTTCCAATAGTTTGGATGACTGGCTAAAATATGGACCAAAAGGTGGTCTATAGTAAGCAAATTAGAAATGCCAGATCTGCCTTCCCCTGCATTGGCAGGTGGATTCTTTTATCACTGAGTCACCAGGGAAGCCTCATTAAGCAGAAATTCTGCATTTAATGTTGCAGCTCAAAGAGTCAGAAAGGGTTCCAATAGTTTGGATGACTGGCTAAAATATGGACCAAAAGGTGGTCTATAGTAAGCAAATTAGAAATGCCAGATCTGCCTTTGTTTAGTGTAGATGAAGAGATTCAACTGCTTAGAAAGACTGGAATGTTAGACTGGATTTGTCATTTAAAACCAACTTACTCACCCTGGGAGGGTTCAGTAGGCATACCCTCTCAAGGCACAACTTTGAGAAATAAATTTGTGAGGGGAGCGCTAACATTCTTGAAGAGCTCTGTGACTGCTCTTCTCTAAAAGTCAGACCTTAAAATGGATACTGCCATCAATGAACTGAGCAATCTAAATGCAATGGTAAGATTGGATCCTGGGATGCCGCGGCCAAGTGGTTATACTCAACTGCCAAAGGCAAGATGGGCATGGTTATCATAATGAACAGCAGAGGCAAAGTAGTAAGAGGAATAGTTTGACTCCCATAGACCTATGGGGTGGGCCAGTTGATCATGGTATTCCTAGAAGCAAAACAGATAGAAAGCTTACTAAATCCTTAATCTATATGAGCCAAAAAGTTCTAGGTCAAGTGAACAAAAGTCTCAACTGAATCAAAAAAACAAAGTCAAGGTCACTCAGTCAATTTCCGGACTTTTGCCAGTTTACAGACCCAGAACCCCTTAAATGAAAGAGAGAGAGGCTTCCTTGAGGAAGTATGCTGCTAAAAGTTTATGCCATTAATCTTTTCCCCAGCATTCCCCCATAGTGACCTATAACCTTTTATTAGGATAAATGTACACTGAGGAAAAAGAAGTACTCACAACTTTTGGGAACACCTGGATACTAGCTCTGAACTGACACGAATCCTAGGAGATTTGAAAGATCACTGTTGTCCAACAGTCAAAGTATGGGCTAATGGAGGTCAGTGATCAATGGAGTTTCAGCCCAGGTCCATTTCAAAGTGGACCCAGTGGGTCCTTGAACCTATCCATCATAGTACTCAGTGGAACGCATAACTGAAATAGACATGCTCAGCAAATGGCAGAATCTCATTTGTTCTCTGAGCTTTGGGGTAAGGACTACTATAGTGGGGCCATTATGACCTGTGGAGTAAGGACTATTACAAGGAAAATAGTAGACAAAAATCAATAATCATTCATAGAGGGACTGCAGAGATTAATGTCACCATCAAGGACTTAAAGGATGTAAGGGTGGTGATTTCCACCACACTGTCATTAAACGCCCCTATTTGGCCTGTAAAGAAGACAGAAGGATCTTAGAGAATGACAGTGGATTCTCATAAGCTTAACCAGCTGGTGACTCCAACTGTGACTGCTGCACCAGATGTGGTTTCATTTCTTGAGCTAATCAACACATCCCACAGTAAGTGATATATATTATAGCTTTTGAACTGGTAAACCATGTTTTCTCCATACTCGCTAACAGAAACTACCAGAGCAGTTTTCTTTCACAAAGCAAGGCCAAAAATATACATTCACTGTCCTACCTCAGAGAGATATCAACTCTCCAGACCTATATCATAACTTAGTTCACAGAGATATTGATTGCCTTTCCCTTTCACAAAATATCACACTGGTATATTATATTGGTAACATTATGATGACTGGAGCAAGAAGGAGCAAGAAGCAGCAACTACTCTAGATTTATTGGAAAAATATTTATGTACCAAAGGGTGAGAAATAAATCCAACTAAAATTTAGAAAACTCCTACCTCAGTAAAATTTGTAGGGGTCCAGTGGTGTGGGGCATGTCAAGATATTCCTTCTAATGTAAAGGTTAAGTTGTTACATCTGGCTCCTTCTACAACCAAGAAAAGAGGCACAATGCCTAGTGGAATTCTTTAAATTTTGGAGAAACATATTCCTCATTTGGGTGTGTTGCTCTGGCCGACTTAAAGCATATGGAGGCTACACAACATGTTTCCGAATAACCAACAGATCCAGAAGAAATAAAAAAGGACATCAAAATATGGATAGGAACAAATGAAAATAACAACACAATGACTCAAAAACCTATGGGATTCAATAAAAGCAGTGCTAAGAGGGAAGTTTATAGCAATACAAGCCTACCTCAAGAAACAAGAAAAACATGGAATAGACAACCTAACTTTACACCTAAAGCAACTAGAAAAAGAAGAAAAGAAGAACCCCAAAGTTAGTAGAAGGAAAGAAATTATAAAAATCAGAGCAGAAATAAATGAAAAAGAAATGAAGAAGACTATAGCAAAAATCAACAAAACTAAAAGCTGGTTCTTTGAGAAGATAAATAAAATAGACAAACCATGGATCATGACAACTCAAAACCTAGGAGATGTAGCAAAAGCAGTCCTAAGAGGGAAGTTTATAGCAATACAATCCTACCTCAAGAAACTAGAAAAACATGGACTAGACAACCTAACTTTATGTCTACAACAACTGGGAAAAGAAGAAGAAGAACAACAAAATACACAGAAATTAATAGAAGGAAAGAAATCATAAAGATCTGAGCAGAAGTAAATGAAAAAGAAATGAAAGAAACAATAGTAAAGATTAAGAAAACTAAAAGTTGGTTCTTTGAGAAGATAAACAAAATTTACAAGCCTTTAGCCAGAATCATCAAGAAAAAGAGAGAGAAGAATCAAATCAGCAAAATTAGAAATGAAAAAAGAGGTTACAATAGACAATATGGAAATGCAAAGGATTATAGGAGACTATTATGAACAACTCTATGGTGATAAAAGAGATAACCTGAAAGAAATGGACAGATTCTTAGAAAAGTTGAATCTTCCAAGACTGAACCAGGAAGAAATAGAAATTATGAACTACCCAATCNCAATATGGAAATGCAAAGGATTATAGGAGACTATTATGAACAACTCTATGGTGATAAAAGAGATAACCTGAAAGAAATGGACAGATTCTTAGAAAAGTTGAATCTTCCAAGACTGAACCAGGAAGAAATAGAAATTATGAACTACCCAATCACAACCACTGAAACTGAAGCTGTGATCCAAAATATCCCCCAAAACAGAAGCCCAGGACCAGACGGCTTCACAGGAGAATTGTATCAAATTTTAGAGAAGAGCTAATGCCCATCGTTCTAAACCTCTTTCAAAAAATTGCAGAAGAAGGAGCACTTCCAAACGCATTCTACGAGGCCACCATCACCCTGATACCAAAACCAGACAAAGGTGGTACACAAAAAAGAAAACTATAGGCCAATGTCACTAATGAACATAAATGCAAAAATCTTCAATAAAATGTTAGCAAACAGAATTCAGCAAATATCGTGAAGCTCATACACCATGATCAAGTTGGGTTTATTCCAGGGATGCAAGTATTTTTCAATATGTGCAAATCAACAATGTGATACACCGTATTAACAAATTTAAAGATAAAAACCTTGTGATCATCTCAATAGATGCAGAAAAAGCCTTTGACAGCATCAACACCCATTTATGATTAAAACTCTTCAAAACATGGGCATAGAAGGAACCTACCTCAAATATTAAAGGCCATATATGATAAGCCTACAGCAAACATTATTCTCAATGGTGAAAAACTGAAAGCCTTCCCCCTTGTTCCAGAAAATTGCAGAGGAAGGTAAACTCCCAAACACATTCTATGAGGCCACTATCACCCTAATACAAAAACTAGACAAAGATGCCACAAACAAAGAAAACTACAGGCCAATATCATTGTTGAACATAAGATGCAAAAATCCTCAACAAAATTCTAGCAAACAGAATATTAAAAAGCATGTTTAAAAGATCATATATCATGACCAAGTGGGCTCTTTACCAGGGATGCAAGGATCCGTCAGTATTTGCAAATCAATCAATGTGATATACCATATTAACAAATTGAAAGATTAAAAACCATATGATTATTTCAACAAATGCAGAGAAAAGCCTTTGACAAAATTCAACACCCATTTATGATCAAAACTCTCCAGAAAGCAGACATAGAAGGAACATACCTCAATACAATAAAAGTCATATATAATAAACCCACAGCAAACATTATCCTCAATGGTGAGAACTGAAAGCATTTCGTGTAAAATCAGGAATAAGACAAGGATGCCCACTCTCACCACTACTATTCAGCATAGTTTTGGAAGTACTAGCCACAGCAATCAGAGAAGAAAAAAGAAATAAAAGGAATCCAGATTAGAAAACAAGAAGTAAAGCTCTCACTGTTTGCAGATAACATGATCCTTTATATAGAAAACCCTAAAGATACCACCAGAAAAATTACTAGAGCTAATCAATGAATATAATAAAGTTGCAGGATATAAAATTAATACACAGAAAGGCTTGCATTCCTATACACTAATGATGAAAAAACAGAAAGAGAAATTAAGGAATCAATCTCTTTTACCACTGCAACAAAAACAATAAAATGTTTAGGAATAAATTTACCTAAACAACCCCATTCCAGTACTCTTGCCTGGAAAATCCCATGGATGGAGGAGCCTGGTGGGCTACAGTCCATGAGGTCGCTAAGAGTCAGACATGACTGAGTGACTTCACTTTCACTTTTCACTCTCATACATTGGAGAAGGAAATGGCAACCCACGCCAGTGTTCTTGCCTTGAGAATCCCAGGGATGGGGGAGCCTGGTGGGCTGCTGTCTATGGGGTCGCACAGAGTCGGACACAACTGAAGTGACTTAGCAGCAATAGCAGTAAACAAAGAAAAGACCTATATATAAAAGACTATAAAACACTGATGAAAGAAATCAAAGATGACACAAATAGATGGAGAAATATACCATGTTTGTGGATTGGAAGAATCAATATAGTGAAAATGAGTATCCTACCCAAAGCAGTCTATAGATTCAACACAATCTCTATCAGGCTACCAATACAGAACTAGAACAAATAATTTCTGTTTGTATGGAAACACAAAAAACCCTCAAATAGCCAAAATCTTGAGAAAGAAGAATGCAACTGGAAAAATCAACCTTCCTGACTTCAGACTATACTACAAAGCTACAGTCATCAAGACAGTATGGTACTGGCACAAAGACAGAAATACATATCAATGGAACAAGATAGAAAGCCAAGAGATAAATCCATGCAGCTATGGACACCTTATCTTTGACAAAGGAGGCAAAAATATACAATGGAAAAAAGACAGTCTCTTTAACAAGTGGTGCTGGGAAAACTGGTCAACCATGACTGAAACTAGCACATTTTCTAACACCATACACAAAAATAAACTCAAAATGGATTAAAGATCCAAATGTAAGACTAGAAACTATAAAACTCTTAGAGGAAAACATAGGCAGAACACTCTATGACATAAATCACAGCAAGATCCTCTATGATCCACCTCCCAGAGTAATGGAAATAAAAACAAAAATAAACAAATGGGACTTATTTAAATTTAAAATCTTTTGCACAACGAAGGAAACTATAAGCAAAGTGAAAAGTCAGCCTTCAAAATGGGAGAAAATAATAGCAAATGAAGCAATTGACAAAGAATTATCCTCCAAAATATAAAAGCAGCACAATTAGCTTAATATCAGAAAAAAAGAACTCCCAAACAAAAAGTGGGCCAAAGAGCTAAACAGATATTTCTCCAAAGAAGACATACAGATGAAATGTGAATCAAAACCACAATGAGGGACCTCACACCAGTAAGAATGGCCACCATCAAAAAGTATACAAACAATAAATGCTGGAGAGGGTGTGGAGAAAATCACAGCAAGATCCTCTATGATCCACCTCCCAGAGTAATGGAAATAAAAACAAAAATAAACAAATGGGACTTATTTAAATTTAAAATCTTTTGCACAACGAAGGAAACTATAAGCAAAGTGAAAAGTCAGCCTTCAAAATGGGAGAAAATAATAGCAAATGAAGCAATTGACAAAGAATTATCCTCCAAAATATAAAAGCAGCACAATTAGCTTAATATCAGAAAAAAAGAACTCCCAAACAAAAAGTGGGCCAAAGAGCTAAACAGATATTTCTCTAAAGAAGACATACAGATGAAATGTGAATCAAAACCACAATGAGGGACCTCACACCAGTAAGAATGGCCACCATCAAAAAGTATACAAACAATAAATGCTGGAGAGGGTGTGGAGAAAAAGGAACTCTCTTACACTGTTGGCGGGAATGCAAACTGGACAGCCAGTGGAGATTCCTTAAAAAACTGGAAAAAGAACTGCCATATGACCCAGCAATCCTGCTGCTGGGCATACACATCGAGGAAACCAGAATTGAAAGAGACACACGAACCCAAATGCTCACTGCAGCACTGTTAGGGCAATAGCTAGGACATGGAAGCAACCTAGATGTCCACTGGCAGATGAGTGGATAAGGAAGTTGTGGGACATATACACAATAGAATATTACTCGGCTATAAAAAAGAACACATTTGAGTCAGTTCTAATGAGGTGGATAAAACTGGAGCCTATTACACAGAGTGAAGTAAGTCGGAAGAGAAACACCAATACAGTATATTAATGCACATATATGGAGTTTAGACAGTAATGATGATCCTATATGTAAGGCAGCAAAAGAGACACATACGAATAGACTTATGGACTATGTGGGAGAAGGCAAGGGTAGGATGATATGACAAAATAGCATTGAAACGTATATTACCATATGTAAAATAGATGACCAGTGCAAGTTCAATGTACGAAGCAGGACACTCAAAACTGCTGACGGGGTGGGAGGGCAGTAGGAGAAGGGGGGAGATGTGTATAAGAGACANATATGACAAAATAGCATTGAAACGTATATTACCATATGTAAAATAGATGACCAGTGCAAGTTCAATGTACGAAGCAGGACACTCAAAACTGCTGACGGGGTGGGAGGGCAGTAGGAGAAGGGGGGTTCAGGATGGAGGACACATGTGCATCCATGGCTGATTCATGTTGATGTATGGCAAAACCACCACAATATTGAAAAGTAATAACCTTCCAATTAAAATAAATTAATTAAAAAAAGTAAGTGGCCTGAAAAGCTGTGAGTAGGGTCTGGAACAAGAGAAGGCTCTGTACCAGGTCCAGGTGCCAACTGGTCTGCCACTATGGTCCAGCAGATCCAAGGGTGCATGAAGAGTGTGTAGTAAGTAGGCAGGGATGCTGTTCTGAGCTTTCAGCAGGCAGGCCCTATTGATGATTCACAACACAGACTCTCAAGATTTTGGACTAAAGTCCTGCCATTCTCTGCTGATAACTTCTCTCCTTTTGGGAAAGAGTTCTTGGTCAGCTACTGAGTCTTAATAGAGACTGAACACTTAACTGTGGGCCACCATAGTTACTGTGCAACTTGAACTGTTCATCATGAATTGATATTGATATCTGACTGAGCAAACCATAAAGTTGGGTATGTACAGCAACATTCCATCATCAAATGGAAATAGTATATATGTCTCCAGGCCCAAGCAGACCCTGAAAGCACAAGTAAGTTACATGATGAAGTGGCCCATGTTGTTTCAAATCCTTATAACAACAAAACAGGAACTGAGAAATCCTGCCTGCTTGCACTGTAATTAGTCTGTCATTCCAAATCATTGTTACAGTAAGACAAGAACCAAGTGAGAGAAATAAACCAACTTGGCAGCTGTGACCGGCGCACTAAGCGCGGCCGAGAGGAGCTACCCCACATCTGAGGTCAGGGGCAGAAGCCGGGAGGATCCCATGCCCAAAGGGCTGCGGCCAAGAAGAGTTACCCCATGTCCGAGGTAACGGGCAGCGGCTGGGAGGAGCTACCCCGCGACTGAACCAGGCGCAGTGGCCGAGAGGAGCTACCCTGCATCCAAGGCCAGGGGCAGCGTCCAAGGCCAGAGGCAGCAGCCGGGAGGAGCAACACCACATACGAGGAGCAGTGGCTGCCTGGGCACAGGAGGGCCTAGAGGAGCTATCCCACGTTGAAGGTCAAGAAGGGCGGCAGTGAGGAGATACCCTTCCTCCAAGGTAAGGAGCAGCAGCTGCACTTTGCTGGAGCAGCTGTGAAGAGATACCCCACGCCCAAGGTAAGAGAAACCCAAATAAGATGGTAGGTATTGCAAGAGGGCATCAGAGGGCAGACTCACTGAAACCATAACTTATAGAATACTAGTCAATCTAATCACACTAGGACCACAGCCTTGTCTAACTCAATGAAACTAACCCAAGATGGGCGGGTCATGGTGGGGAGACCGACTAAGGTCGGTCTAGTCAAGGTTATGGTTTTTCCAGTGGTCATGTATGGATGTGAGAGTTGGACTGTGAAGAAGGCTGAGTGCCGAAGAATTGATGCTTTTGAACTGTGGTGTTGGAGAAGATTGTTGAGAGTCCCTTGGACTGCAAGGAAAGCCAACCAGTCCATTCTGAAGGAGATCAACCCTGGGAATTCTTTGGAAGGAATGATGCTAAAGCTGAAACTCCAGTACTTTGGCCACCTCATGCGAAGAGTTGACTCATTGGAAAAGACTCTGATGCTGGGAGGGATTGGGGGCAGGAGGAAAAGGGGACGACCGAGGATGAGATGGCTGGATGGCATCACTGATTCGATGGATGTGAGTCTGAGTGAACTCCGGGAGTTGGTGATGGACAGGGAGGCCTGGCGTGCTGCGATTCATGGGGTCGCAAAGAGTCGGACACGACTGAGAGACTGAACTGAACTGAACTGAACTGATACTGTGATCTTATGCTCTGCCAGCCTAGAGGTCTTAGTTCCAAAGGGAAGAATGCTTCCACTGGGAGATACATATTAATTTTACTGAACTGGAAGTTAAGACAGCTGCTCCACCATTTTGGGTTCCTCAAGCCTATGAATCAAGAGGCAAATTGAGTTTATGTGTTAGCTGGGGTGGCTGGTCCTGACCACCAAGGAAAATCCTACTCCTCCTCAGTGGAGATAAAGAAAAGTATGCCTTGGATACAGGGGATCTCTTAGGGGATCTCTTAGTTTTACTAGGATAGGAGTCACAGGAAAACTGTAACAGCCCAATCTAGATAGCACTATTAATGGCCCAGACCCTTAGGGTCATCCTACTCCGTAGAACTGAAACCAGCTGAGGTGCTTGCTAAATGCAAAGGAAATATAGAATGGGTAGTAAAAGAAGAGGGTTATAAACACTAGCTAGGTATGACAAGTAAACAGAAACCAAGGACTATAATTGTCATGAGTATTTCCTCCTTGTCATGAATATATTTGTTTGAGTATTGGTTTTCTTCCTTTATCATGTGATATAAGATATACAGAATTTATATCACAATATTTAAGTATTTTAAAATATAATTTTACATCATGGTACCTAAGCTGCATAATATCATGAAGAAGAGTCAACACGACTCTAGGACTTTACCTCCTCTTTTGGGGGAGCCATTAGTTTGTGTGTTTGGTTCATTGTTGTTTCATCTTAAGCAGAATTATGATTGTGTCATTGTCTTTGCTTGCAGATTAAGTATGGTAAAGGAGATGCATATGAGTGCCAAATGACAAGTGGTATACTTGTGCTGATTAATTGTATTTGTCAATTTGATGACCATGGAGTGGCAAGTATTTGGTCAAACATAACTCTGGATGTTTATGTGAGGATCTTTTAAGTTAGCAGCCTTCCCTAGTGTGAGGCCATCTTGTATCATTTCCCTTTAGCATGAAAATTGCTTTTGCACTTTTAAATGCAGATCTGCTACTGATAAATTCAGTTTTGTGTATTTGGTTTAATTCAGTTTTGGTTCAGTATCTATTTATCTGACAATATATTTTATCTTCATTATGAAAGTACTTTCTCCTGGATGTAGAATTCTTAGTGGAAAATAACTTCCTTTAGCACTCTGAATATGTCATTTCACAGTCTTCTGATTGAAATGGTTTCAGATGATACATGAGCCATTAATCTATATAACTTTAACCTAACTCAGCTTCCCTTGTAGCTCAGTCAGTAAAGAATCTGCCTCTGCAGTAAGGGAGACCCAGGTTTGATCCCTGGGTTGGGAAGATCCCCTGGAGAAGGAAATGACAACTCACTCCAGTATCCTTGCCTGGAAAATCTCATGGACAGAGGAGCCTGATGGGCTGCAGTCCATGGAGTCGCAAAGAGTCGGGCACAACTTAATCTAACCCAGGGTTCTCCAATGTCTGGGTCCATGGAAAAGCTGTCTTCCAAGAAACCAGTCCCTTGTACCAGAAAGGTTGGAGACTGCTGATATAATTGTTTCCCTGATGGAATGGCTTTTTTTTTTTTTTTAACCTGCTTTTAAGATTTTCATTCATGCTTGCTTTTGGAAGTTTAACTATAACACTTTTGGGAGCAATTCTATGTTTAATATGTTTTGGTTGAGCATCTCTGACCAATGAATCTGTTTTCTCTATCCAGTTTGGGAAGTTTTCAGCCATTATTTCTTCAAATATTTTCCCTCATTTCTCTCTATGGAACTGCAGTTTTTATATGTTGCACTACTTACCATGTCTCACAGGTTCTAAGATTATTCATTTTTCTTTGAACTTTTTTCTCTTTGTTCTTCAAGTTACCTAATTTCTATTAACATCAATGAATGGATTCATCATTCTGTTTAATCTACTTTTTTTCTTTATTGTTTTTATTTTTATTTAAAAATTACTTATTGCAGTGTAGTTGATTTGTAGTATTGTGTTAGTTTCAGGTATACAAGTGTTCAAAGTGACTCAGCTATATATATATATTTTTCATATTATTTTCCATAATAGGTTATTGTAAGACACTGAATATAGTTCCCTGTGCTATACAGTAGATCCTTGTTGCTTATTACTGTTTTTGTTTTAATCTACTATCGATCTCAGATAATGAATTTTTCCATTTGTAAAAATTTTCAGCTTTAGGATTTTTTTTCTGTTGAGATTGCTGTTTACTCATTGGTATTACATTTTTACTTAATTCTTTGAACACATTACTTTAATTTTTGAATATATAAATGCAGATATTGCTTTTAAGCCTTTAAATCTGAAATCCAGGATCTTGGCTCACTTGAAGTCACTTTCTACAGACTACATTCTTCTTAAATATAGATCTCATATTGCTTTTTGCTTGACTAGTGATTTTTGGTTGAAAATTGGACATGATAGATGACATATTGCTGCAATTCTTATATTTTTCTAAAGACTTGATTTTTTTGGTTTAGTAAGCAGTTAACCTGCCTAGACAGTAACCACAAACCTTATCTTTCCTGTTGCATTTAACAAGTGATGTTCCTGCCCTGTCCCTTTGGTCTTCCATCAGTGCTTTTTCAGCGTGGCTCCATGAATTCTGCACTGTATCTATATAATTTGGTAATCAGTCAAGGATGGGCAAGGATGGGCTCACCTCTGTGGTTTCCTTGCCTCTTAGACAAGGAATTTCAGGTTGGTCCTGTCCTCCATCTTCTCATACTTTGAGTCTGGGGGGTACACTTAAAATCTGTAAGGCTTCAGCTTTTTACTACTAGAGCTCTGTTCAGTTGTTATAAAAGAAGAAAGTATCAGACTCACAGGTAAAGCCCTGTGTGAGTCTATTATGGAAGAATCAATTCTTTTTTGATCTGTTTGATTTTGGGGGCTCTCCTTCCCCCCGGGGTCACTTGAGATACCCATCATGCATAATTAAAACTGTCAGCCAGGGATTTTGGCAGTTCATAATCAGAATTTGGGTATTCGTCCTTTTGTAGCTCTCTTGTTGCTTGGGTTTTTCCTTTAACATTCCACCTGTTTTTATAGCCCTGAACTTTGATCTCTGACATTTTGAGCTGGTATGATTATAATTTACACTATTTCTGTTTTCCACAATCATTGCTTTGGGGGTTGTTAAGTGCCCACAGACCAGAAAACTGCAAACTGAGAATTATCTTGCCCAAATGCAGTTTTTAAAAACTAAATCATCCAATGACTGCTATCTGCCTTTGAATGCTCTCTAGTGTCTTAATATTTTAAAATTCAGTTAATTTTTTTTTTTTATAAAAGAAGAAAGTATCAGACTCACAGGTAAAGCCCTGTGTGAGTCTATTATGGAAGAATCAATTCTTCTTTGATCTGTTTGATTTTGGGGGCTCTCCTTCCCCCCGGGGTCACTTGAGATACCCATCATGCATAATTAAAACTGTCAGCCAGGGATTTTGGCAGTTCATAATCAGAATTTGGGTATTCGTCCTTTTGTAGCTCTCTTGTTGCTTGGGTTTTTCCTTTAACATTCCACCTGTTTTTATAGCCCTGAACTTTGATCTCTGACATTTTGAGCTGGTATGATTATAATTTACACTATTTCTGTTTTCCACAATCATTGCTTTGGGGGTTGTTAAGTGCCCACAGACCAGAAAACTGCAAACTGAGAATTATCTTGCCCAAATGCAGTTTTTAAAAACTAAATCATCCGATGACTGCTATCTGCCTTTGAATGCTCTCTAGTGTCTTAATATTTTAAAATTCAGTTAATTTTTTTTTTTATGTGGAATAGTTTCCACAGTCACCATTACTGGAAGTCTAGTGAGTTAGTTAATTTTTTAAAATATGCCTACCAGGGTGCTCTATAAATTCATTCTCTGCATGGAAAACAGATAATCTTTTATTTACAAACCAACAAATTCTGGCACTGCATAAGAAGATTCATAGAATAAAACATTTCTAAGTTACTTAGATATATCTCAGAATTAATACTGGTCTTCAATTGAACATTTGAGTCTGATGCTATAGACCTTATAAGAATGCCTACCTTAATACAATAATCTCAATGTGGAGTTTATCAGGAAAATCCACTATTGACCAAGCTCTTTGCAAACTCCATTAAAAATAATTAGTTTTTAGATCACTTAGATTGAAGAAAGTAGGGAAAACCCCTAGACCATTCAGGTATGACCTAAATCAAATACCTTACAATTATACAGTGGAAGTGAGAAATACATTCAAAGGATTAGATCTGATAGAGTGCCTGAAGAACTATGGACGGAGGTTCGTGACATTGTACTGGAGAAAGTGATCAAGATCATCTCCAATGAAAAGAAATACAAACAGGCAAAATGATTGTCTGAGGAGACCTTACAATAGCTGAGAAGAGAAGAGAAGCTAAGGGCAAAGGAGAAAAGGAAAAATATACCCATCTGAATGCAGAGTTCCAAAGAATAGCAAAGAGAGACAAGAAAGCCTTCCTCAGTGATCAATGCAAAGAAATAGAGGAAAACAGTAGAATGGGAAAGACTAGAGATCTCTTCAAGAAAATCAGTGATATCAAGTGAACATTTCATGCAAAGATGGGCACAATAAAGGACAGAAATGGTATGGACCTAACAGAAGCAGAAGATATTAAGAAGAGGTGGCAAGAATACACAGAAGAACTATATAAAAAAGGACTTAACGACCTGGATAACCACAATGGTATGATCATTTATGCAAAGCCAGACATCCTGGAGGGTGATGTCAAGTTGGCCTTAACAATATTACTATGATAAGCTAGTGGAGGTGATGAAATTCCAGCTGAACTATTTCAAATCCTAAAAGATGATGCTACTAAAGTGCTACACTCAATATCCCAGCAAATGTGGAAAACTCAGTAGTGGCTACAGGACTGGAAAAGGTCAGTTTTCATTCCAACCCCCAAAAATGCAATGCCAAAGAATGTTCAAACTACTGCACAACTGCACTCATCTCACACGCTAGCAAAGTAATGCTCAAAACTCTCCAAGCCAGGCTTCAACGGTACATGAATTGTGAAATTCCGCATGTTCAAACTGGATTTAGGAAAGGCAGAGGAATCAGAGATCAAATTGCCAACATCCGCTGGATCATCGAAAAATCAAGAGAGTTCCAAAAAACATCTACTTCTGCTTTATTGACTATGCCAAAGCCTTTGACTGTGTGGATCACAACAAACTGTGGAAAATTCTGAAAGAGATGGGAATACCAGACTACCTTACCTGCCTCCTANTGTGAAATTCCGCATGTTCAAACTGGATTTAGGAAAGGCAGAGGAATCAGAGATCAAATTGCCAACATCCGCTGGATCATCGAAAAATCAAGAGAGTTCCAAAAAACATCTACTTCTGCTTTATTGACTATGCCAAAGCCTTTGACTGTGTGGATCACAACAAACTGTGGAAAATTCTGAAAGAGATGGGAATACCAGACTACCTTACCTGCCTCCTGAGAAGTCTGTATGCGGGTCAAGAAGCACCATTTACAACCAGACATGGAACAGTAGACGGGTTCCAAAATGCAAAAGGAGTACATCAAGGCTGTATATTGTCATCCTGCTTAGCTAAACATCATGAGAAATGTTGGGCTGGACAAAGCACAAGCTGGAATCAGGATTGCCGGGAGAAATATCAATAACTTCAGATATGCAGATAACACCACCCTTATGTAAGAATTCGAAGAGGAACTAAAGAGCCTCTTGATGAAGGGAAAGAGGAGAGTGAAAAAAATTGGCTTAAAACTCAGCATTCAAAAAACTAAGATCATGGCATCCAGTCCCATCATTTCATGGCAGTAGATGGGGAAACAATGGAAACAGTGACAGACTTTATTTTTTTGGGCTCCAAAATAACTGCAAATGGTGACTGCAGCCATTAAATTAAAAGATGCTTGCTCCTTGGAAGAAAAGCTATGACAAACCTAGACAGCATATTAAAAAGCAGAGACATTACTTTGACAATAAAGGTCCATCTGGTCAAAGCTATGGTTTTTCCAGTGGTCATGTATGAATGTGAGGGTTGGACTATAAAGGAATGTGTGTGCCAAAGAATTGATGCTCTTGAACTGTGGTGTTGGAGAAGACTCTTGAGGATCCCATGGACTGCAAAGAGATCAAACCAGTCACTAGCAAAAGAAATCAGTCCTGAATATACACTGGAAGGACTGATGTTGAAGTTGAAACTCCCAATACTTTGGCCACCTGATGCAAAGAACTGACTCACTGGAAAGACCCTGATGCTTGGAAAGATTGAAGGCAGGAGGAGAAGGGGATGACAGAGGATAAGATGGGTGATGGCATCACCTACTTGATGGACGTGAGTTTGAGTAAGTTCCAGGAGATGGTCATGGACAGGCAGTCCATGGGGTCACAAAGAGTCAGAGGTGACTGAGTGACTGAATTGAACTGAGATCACTTAGATTTTAGAATATAAAACAATGTATTTATAGGGAGACTCTTTTTTTTTTTAAAGAGCTGGACTCTTTTTGACTATCACAAGAGTATAAGGTATGCTATTCTTTTTAGAAGAATAGCATCTTGGTTTCTTTAGACCATATTTTCTATTTGTGTAGAAACTGACTAAGTCTTAGAAAATAGCCTTTAACAGACAGACAGGACTAGTCATTTATGACAATGATCTGAATGAACTGGACAAGAGGGCAGATTACTACAGTCACGATGAATGCTTTTATAATAAGGAAAGTTTTGCATCACTTGAGTATTATTTCCCAATATGCTAAGCTACAACCATCTTAAACCACAGAATTTTCCAGTGCTGCTATTGCTTTATTGTTTAGTTGGTTAGCTCTGTCTCTTTGTGAGCCTGTGGGCTCCAGCATGCCTGAGCTCGCTGTCCTTCACCATCTCCCAGGGTTTGCTTAAGCTCATATCCGCTGAGTCAGTGATCCCATCCAATCATTTCTTCCTCTGTTGACCCCTTCTCCTCCTGCCTTCAATCTTTTCCAGCGTCAGGGTCTTTTCTGATGGGCTGGCACTTTGTATCAGGTGGCCAAAGTATTGGAGCTTTTGCTTCAACATCAGTCCTTGCAATGAATTTTCAGGGTTGATTTTGTTTTGGATTGGCCAGTTTGATCTCCTTGCTGTCCAAGAGATTCTCAAGAGTCTTTTCCAGCAACACAGTTTGAAAGCATCAATTCATCGGTGCTCAGTCTTCTTTATGGTTCAATTCTCAAATCCATATATGACTACTAGAAAAACCATAGCTTTGACTATATGGACCTTTGTTGGCAAAGTAATGCCTCTGTTTATTAATATACTATCTAACTTCTCTTCCTAAAGCTATCGCTTTAGGGTTTTTCAGTTTGTAGACGTACAGAACTTGCATAGATCTAGATGTATAGCCTTGTATGGACAACTGTATTTCATTTTCCACTTACTGCACTCAGCATCTTGGTATCATCAACTTGAAGTAATTTTGAAACTACTGGTAAAATACTAATTCAATGCTCCCTTCCACCCAGAAATGATGAAGTCAGTTTTGCAACTTACTGTCACTGGAAGCAGCACAAGACCTATCTAAAGCCAGGTTAGTTACATGGATTTTAATAATGACCAAACAGCTGTGTTAATTGTAGTATATGTCTCCTGGACTGTTTTAAAAACTGAAACTCCAAGTAACCTCAAATGTTCTAGAGTTCAGAGGCCAGCTTTTCCTTTAAGACTTAAACAACAATAATCACAGGCCCTATTCTACAGGTTATCAAGAAGAAGAGACATGTCCCCAAATATTTATGAGGATCCCTGGTAGGGGCATAGAAACAACTGATGACACTAGTCTTGGAATATGACTGCACCCGTAGTTCACTAAAGATGATTCAAACAGCTATAGGATAGTCTGTACAAAGCTGTCACTGTCTTAGGTATAAAACCAACACAAGTTACTCCTGAGGTATGTCAACTGAAAAACCAGCGTTCATCTCTCACTTACAAAAATACAGAGAAATGGTAGTAAATTAAAAATATCTTCTTAATGAGATAATTGCCAAGAAAAAAGGTACTTTATGGTAGGCAGAGAAACAACTCTTAGTAGAGATATAATCTGTCTCCAGTGAACATTCAAGAAGCTCAAAGAACTCTGCTTCACATCTCTGGGTAGAGAGGAGACTCAGAGAGAGCAAGGTAAACATGAAGTAGTCATCTTCCTTACCAAAGAGCATGTTTCAGCCTTTACCTCTAATTTAAATGATTATTTCTATGAAGGAATGTAATAATAAGTGCCACAATATCCTTGCATTTTGGATTCTTGTGGCCTTATATGACAAGTTTGATTCAGAAATGATTTATTATGGAGAAAGTAGCACAAGGCAGAACATTCATTTGTAGCACAGACTCTGGCACAGGCAACATGACTCCCTAGCTGGCATCTGTGGGGGCTCATCATTTGGGTGCAGTTTTCCAGATGTGGCAGAGAAGGCAATGACAACCCACTCCAGTACTCTTGCCTGGAAAATCCCATGGACCGAGGAGCCTGGTAGGCTGCAGTCCATGGGGTCGCAAAGAGTCGGACACGATTGAGCGACTTCACTTTCACTTTCCAATTGTGGCAGGCACAACATTCTAGGCAGGCTTGTTGTGGGATGTAGCTCTGTTATCATTCCTCAGCATGAATCTCTAGTTTTCTTCTAGAACATCTCCAGTAAGTTTATATTCTATCTATATTCCACAACAAATTCCTTTATTGAAACTAAAAGGCAAGGAATTCTGTTATTTACAACTGAGAATCCAGTTCATTACACTTGCCATCTCTTAGTATATCACCTGAATCTAATCTGCTACTCATTTATAATCCTGACAAATATTATTGGAAATCATATATCCAAGCTTGTCAAGGCAATAAGCTTTATATCTGGGTATCAAGTTGAGTGACATGTCAGTGTTTCTCTCTTTCAGAAAAAGGACATAGTTTTTATATAACACTTTTGTAGCTTTATTCTGAAATCTATTAACACTTTAAAAATAGTTCAGGGAACTGATGGTTAAAGATACACAGAAAAAACAGTAATTACTTTAATAAAATTGGAGACAGAACAGTGAAATATATACACTAAAATCCTCCAGATCTAAGGGGTAAGGAAGTGTTTATATGAAAGAAAAATTGAAAATATCCAAACACATTTTCCAGGTTCTAAAATCAAAATATAATTTAAAATTTATTTCTTACAAAATATATTCTTGTTAAAGAGCATTATTATGTTGTTTATCACAATCATGGTACTGCCCATAAGATAAATTATACATAAATTGGGATATACACTATAGGGTCAATATTGAGACATCATAGTCTGAAGATTCCAAATCCCCAATACAATGGCATCAGTAGCTCACTGTAAAACTAGCACTGTATAATTATTAATTTCTGAGTGAATGTGGAAAGCAGAGTCAACATGGACAAAGTATGTGGTCAATATTTAACAATAATTTATTCTATATAAAGTTAATAAAGATTAGGTATGAGTACTAGTATTAAGATGGGTATATATTTCCTTTTCTCCTTTACCTTTTGCTTCTCTTCTTTTCTTAGCTATTTGTAAGGTCTCAGACAACAATTTTTCCTTTTTGCATTTCTTTTTCTTGGGGATGGTCTTGATCACTGCCTCCTGTACAATGTCTTGAACCTCCATCCATAGTTCCTCAGGCACTCAGTCTATCAGATCTAATCTCTTAAACCTATTTCTCACTCCCACTGTATAATTGTAAGGGATTTGATTTAGGTCATATCTGAATGGTCTAGTGGTTTTCCCTACTTTCTTCAATTTAAGTCTGAATCTGGTAACACAGAGTTCATGATGTGAGCCACAATCAGCTCCCGGTCTTGTTTTCGCTGACTGTATAGAGTTTCTCCATCTTTGGCTGCGAAGAATATAATCAATTTGGTTTCGGGATTGACCATCTGGTGTTGTCCATGTTAGAGTCTTCTCTTGTGTTGTTGGAAGAGGGTGTTTGCTATGACCAGTGCGTTTTCTTGGCAAAACTGTTAGCCTTTGCCCTGCTTCATTCTGTATTTCAAGGCCAAATTTGCCTGTTACTCCAGGTGTTTCTTGACTTCCTACTTTAGCATTCCAGTCCCCTATAATGAAAAGGACATCTTTTTTGGGTGTTAGTACTAAAAGGTATCGTAGGTCTTCGTAGAACCATTCAGATTCAGCTTCTTTCAGCATTTCTGGTCGGGGCATTGACTTGTGGATTACTTTGATATAGGATGGTTTGCCGTGGAAACGAACAGAGATCACTCTGTCATTTTTGATATTGCAAGGAGAGAGAAAAAAAAAAGCCTTCCTCAGTGATTAATGCAAAGAATTAGAGGAAAACAATAGAATGGGAAAGACCAGAGATCTCTTCAAGAAGATTACAAATACCAAGGGAACTTTTTATGCAAAGATGGGCACAATAAAGGACAGAAATGGTATGGACCTAACAGAAGCAGAAGATATTAAGAAGAGGTGGCAAGAATACACAGAAGAACTGTACAAAAAAGATCTTCACGACCCAGATAATCATGATGGTGTGATCACTCATCTAGAGCCAGACATCTTGGAATGTGAAGTCAAGTGGGCCTTAGAAAGCATCACTAAGAACAAAGCTAGTGGAGGTGATGGAATTCCNAATGGTATGGACCTAACAGAAGCAGAAGTTATTAAGAAGAGGTGGCAAGAATACACAGAAGAACTGTACAAAAAAGATCTTCACGACCCAGATAATCATGATGGTGTGATCACTCATCTAGAGCCAGACATCTTGGAATGTGAAGTCAAGTGGGCCTTAGAAAGCAACGCTACGAACAAAGCTAGTGGAGATGGAATCCCAGTTGAGCTGTTTCAAATCCTGAAAGATGATGCTGTGAAAGTGCTGCACTCAATATGCTAGCAAATGTGGAAAACTCAACAGTGGGCACAGGACTGGAAAAGGTCAGTTTTCATTCCAATTCCAAAGAAAGGCAATGCCAAAGAATGCTCAGACTACAGCACAATTACACTCATCTTACATGTTAGTAGAGTAATGCTCAAAATTCTCCAAGCCAGGTTTCAACAATACATGAACCATGAAATTCCAGATGTTCAAGCTGGTTTTAGTAAAGGCAGAGTAACCAGAGATCAAATTGTCAACATCCACTGGATCACTGAAAAAGCAAGAGAGTTCCAGAAAAGCATCAATTTCTGCTTGATTGACTAAGCCAAAGCCTTTGACTGTGTGGATCACTACAAACTGTGGAAAATTCTAAAAGAGATGGGAATACCAGAACACCTGACCTGCCTCTTGAGAAATCTGTATGCAGGTCAGGAAGCAAAAGTTAGAACTGGACATGGAACAACAACCTGGTTTTGAATAGGAAAAGGAGTACGTCAGGCTGTATATTGTCACCCTGCTTATTTAACTTATATGCAGAATACATCATGAGTAACGCTAGTCTGGAGGAAGCACAAGCTGGAATCAAGATTGCTGGGAGAAATATCAATAATGTCAGAATGCAGATGACACCAACCTGATGGCCGAAAGCAAAGACTAAAGAGCCTCTTGATGAAAGTGAAAAAAGAGAGTGAAAAACATTCAGAAAACTAAGATTACAGCATCTGGTCCCATCACTTCACGGCAAATAGATGGGGAAACAGTGGAAACAGTGGCAGACTACTTTTTTGGGCTCCAAAATCACGGCAGATGGTGACTGCAGCCATGAAATTAAAATATGCTTACTACTTGGAAGACAAGTTATGACCAATCTAGACAGCTTATTAAAAAGCAGAGACATTACTTTGCCAACAAAGATCCATCTAGTCAAAGCTATGGTTTTTCCAGAAGTCATGAATGGATGTGAGAGCTGGACCATAAAGAAAGCTGAGCACCAAAGAATTGATGATTTTGAACTGTGGTGTTGGAGAAGACTCTTGAGAATCCTTTGGACTGCAAGAAGATCCAACCAGTTCATCCTAAAGGAAATCAGTCCTAAATATTCATTGGAAAGACTGATGCTGAAGCTGAAACTCTAATACTTTGGCCATCTGATGCCAAAGAAGAACTAACTCATTTGAAAAGACCCTGATGCTGGGAAAGATTGAATGGGGGGTGGAGATGGGGATGACAGAGGATGAGATGGTTGGATGGCATCACCGACTCAATGGACATGGGTTTGAGTAAACTCCAGGAGTTGGGGAAGGACAGGGAGGCCTGGCATGCTGCAGTCCATGGGGTCACTGAGTCGGACACAACTTAGCCACTGAGCAACAAAAATATTTTTCTTATTGCTTTATAGGAGTTGGTTTTTTTTAATAATATCCTGGATATGAGTCCTTTGTCAGATTTAAGTATTGTCGAAAGCTTCTCCTACTGAGGATTCTTTAATGGTGTCTTATAGTGTAATTTATCATTTTTCTTTATGGTTATTGCTTTTTGTAATGAGTTTAAAATTGTTTGTCTACTCCAAGTTTATGATGATTCTCAAGCTATTAATTACTAGATGCCATTCCTCTTTCTGGCCACTTCATTTAACCTTCTTATTGGTTCCAGTAATCATGATGTGAGATTCATTTTTTTCTTTTTAGATAGGTAATCATTTGAAGTAATTGGCTGTTTTAGGTCTTGCTTTTCATATAAATCAGGAAGTAACCAAAACATATGATTAAGTGAACATAAACAATATAAGACTGATTGTTTTACATACCAAGAAATTCCAAAATAGGGCGGCAACAGGTACAGCATGTCAAGTTCCAGTTCTGCTTCAATGAAAGACTTCCCTGCTTTGTTATCCTCCTATGTTGACTTCATCCTCAGGTTGCTAACCAAATGCTGCACTGAGCCCTAGTTTGCTAAGACATATACAGGGAAGCTGGGCTTCCACAGCAGCTCAGAAGCAAAGAATATGCCTGTAATGCAGGAGCCACGGGAGATCCAGTTTGATCCCTGGGTGGGGAAGATCTCCTGGAGGAGGGCAAGGCAACCCACTCCTGTATTCTTGGCAAGGAGAGAGGAACCTTGTGGGCTACAGTCCACAGGGTTGCAAAGAGTCAGACATGACTGAAGTGACTGAGCGTACACGTACAGGGAAGCCTGGCATGTCACCCTCCATGGGGTCACAAAGAGTCAGACACTGAACACACACACGTAGAAAATATTTCATCATGACTGAATGTTGATTATTATCAGATGCTTTTCTTGCAGTGATTGAGTTAATACTGTTTTATTCCTTTAACATGTTGACTAATATACCAAATCTATTTTCTAGTTTTGAACCATCCTTGAATTTCTCAGGTAAATATATTTTAAAATATCTTCTTTTAATCTCCTGGTGGATTCAGTTTGCTAATATATAATATATTGGAGTCTTTGTTTATAACAAAATAGGCCTATAATTTTATTTTCTTGTGTGATCTCCAGCTTAATTTGATATCAGGGTTAAGCCAAGTGGCTTAATTCCTCCCGTTTTTCTATGTCTTAGGGCAATTTGATACATTAGAAATTACAGTTGATCCTCATTATTTGTGAATTCTCTATCTGTGAATTTGCCTACCAGTTAAAATTGATATGTAACCCCCAAATCAATACTTGCAGCACTTTTGTGGTCATTTGAGGACAAATGCAGAGAAGTGAAATACTTGAATCATCCTACAGGCACATACCCAGTGGAAGCCAAACAAAGTGATGCTCTGCCTTCGTGACTCAGCTCTCCTACTGTGATCAAGTATCTTTTTCATGGTCTACTTAGTGCTGTGTCTTTTGTGTTTCTGTGCTTTTGTTGGTGATTCTGCAGCTTAAAGTGGTCTTCAAGCACAGTGCTGGCATGTTGCCTAAGTTTCTAAGCACAAGAAGGCTATAACGTGCCTTATGGAGGAAATTTGTATTTGAAATAAGTCTTGTTGAGGCATAATTTATTGTGTTGTTGGCCATGAGTCTAATGTTAATGGATCAACAGTATCTATTAAGTAAAATATTTTTAAACAGAAACATACATAAAACAAAGTTATGTATTGATCAGTTGGTGGTTGATTATTGGTCAGTTGATCATGTGGCCAGAGGCTCACAGGACTAACTCTACATTTCCCCTAACAGCAATAATTCAGTGCTCACTAATTCAGTGTTAATAGTGACTTTTTAGAGCCTCAGTTCAGTTCAGTTCAGTTCAGTCACTCGGTCGTGTCTGACTCTTTGTGACCCACCAATATTGAGAACTGACTATACCTATTGTTTGCAGAGTTGACAGCAGTGACTATTGCTTCTTGTAGACACAGATCAGTAATTACCATTTTGCTTTCTTTTCTGGACTTGGTCTGTTCAAGCATCCCCTTGGGCCAATTTTAGTAATTTATACTTCTTTAAAAAGTATCTGTTTCATCTGATATTCACACTGACTGGCATTCTTTTTTATAATATTTTATTCTTCTGTGTATGTTCCATTTTTGTTATGAATTTATTATTTGGGGGTTTCTCTTTTTCTCTGATATCTGTCAATGTCTAACTTTGACGTTGTTGACATTGTGTTTGCCTGTAAGCATTTTCAAATAATGAAGTCTTATTTTGTGACTACTTTGTTGTTTGTTCATTTTCCTTAACATTTTCTCATATCTTTATTAACTCCTTCCCTCTTTTTAAAGTTTAAAACTTAGTCCATTTGTCTTAATTATTTCTTATATTCTAAAATAAAATCATATATAATACTTTAAATTTTCCCACAGCTTTCTCTTTGACTCTCTCATCCCATAAGATTTTCTATAAAATTTTTTGCTGCTTTGTAGTTATAAAATATTTTGTAGCTTAATTTTTATTTTCTTGAAACCAAGAGTTACCAGAAGTGTTTTTCCAGAGTACTAGTTATTTTACATACCAGTTAATTAATTTCTAATTTTTCCACACTGCCATCAGCAAATGTGGCTATATGGGATTAACTACAAGAACTTGTATTTCTTCCTCTGGTACTAGGCTGAACACAAAACTTCTCAAAAAGGTCTTGAAATAATATTGCTGTGCATCAGGGCATCAGGGAACAGCTTTCATTGTTTTCTAAATTTGCCAAGCTACCTGCAAATGCTAACTCTTCCTATCCTCCTGGGAGGGGTTGCCAGGCCCCACATGTATGATAGCTTGCCCTTCCTCTTTGATCTCCTCCCACCTCTAAGACCTAGAGGTGGTCCCTTCCTCCAATACAGTTAGGAACTTACTTTTTATCTTATAAGCCCTTTCTACTTGTATCTTATAAGAAAAATTGACATTCATATTCCTAAACTCTGTTTTTATACATAAAAGGGAATTTGGGAATTTGAAATCTGTTTTCTCTCCCACAAAACCCTGATCTTTAAAACTACTGTCTTACTACAGACTCAAAAAACCTAATTTGAGGCTGAGCAGTGTTAGAACCGGACATGGAACAATGGGCTGGTTCAAAACTGGAAAAGGAGTACATCAAGGCTGTATATTATATGCAGAGTACATCATGAGAAATGCTGGGCTGGAAGAAGCACAAGCTGGAATCAAGATTGCTGGGAGAAATATCAATAACATCAGATATGCAGATGACACCAGCCTTATGGCAGAAAGTGAAGACGAACTAAAGAGCCTCTTGATGAAGGTGAAAGAGGAGAGTGAAAAACTGGCTTAAAACTCAATATTCAGAAAATGAAAATCATGGCATCTGGTCCCATCACTTCATGGCAAATAGATGGGAAAGCAATGAAAACAGTGACAGACTTTATTTTCTTGGGCTCCAAAATCACTGCAGATGGTGACTGCAGTCATGAAATTAAAAGACACTAGCTCCTTGGAAGAAAAGCTATGACCAACCTAGAAAGTATATTAAAAAGCAGAGACAGTACTTTGCCAACAAAAGTTTTTAGTGTATGGTCAAAGCTGTGGTTTTCCCAGTAGTCATGTATGGATGCGAGAATTGGACCATAAAGAAAGCTGAGTGCTGAAGAACTGATGCTTTTGAATTGTGGTCTTGGAGAAGACTCTTGAGAGTCCCTTGGACTGCAAGGAGATCCAACCAGTCAATCTTAAAGGAAATCAGTCCTCAATATTCATTGGAAGGATTGATGCTGAAGCTGAAACTCCAAAACTTTCGCCTCCTGATGAGAAGAGCCAACTCATTAGAAAAGCCCCTGATGCTGGGAAAGATTGA
Organism: Oreotragus oreotragus; assembly: GCA_006410675.1. Lineage (NCBI taxonomy): Eukaryota > Metazoa > Chordata > Mammalia > Artiodactyla > Bovidae > Oreotragus > Oreotragus oreotragus. The sequence continues at coordinate 276,437 of SJYX01008968.1, forward strand.
AGGCAGGAGAAGAAAGGGGTGACAGAGGATGAGATGGTTGGGTGGCATAGTGACACAATGGGCATAAGTCTGAGCAAGCTCCAGGAGTTGGTGATGGACAGGGAAGCCTGGAAGTCACAAGTGGTGGACACAGCTGAGCAACTGAACAACACCAGCAAGTGGCTTTATTGCCCTATAAGACATATATTTAGGCCCTGAAGCACTGAAACCCATTGATTCAATGGAATGGAAATCACATGGCATAATGATTTAAACAGAATTAAAAATACCCTGATTTAACATTTTAAAAAATACTCAACTGACTCTGATTGATTTGTTTTTTTGTGTGGTCCAATTGGCCTGAATTTCATTTAGCAGCTTACAGTAACTAGCTGTGGTAAATTATTTCTTCACCATTCTTCCACCCCACTCCCCTCAGCTGTGATGCATTTTTAGCAGAGAAACTTCCCAGTGTCCCTAGCTTGGAGTTTGGCCAGGTGATTTGCTTTGACCAATGAAACATGAGAGGACTTCTGTGTACTACTCTGGAACCAGACTATAAATGTATATGTGTGGCTTGGTTTGCCCTCTCACATTCTTGCAATTCTCCATGAAGAGATTGTCCAGAACACCAGTTTCTTCATGCTGAATCCCAGAATAAGGAGACATATGGAACAGACCCGAATCTAACCCATATTCTGCTGCCAAGCCCAGCCAAACCCAGCTGAGTCATAACCCAATCCACAGACTGATGAGCAAGAAACCAATATTTGTTGTTAGAAGTCAATGGCGATTTGGGGAGTTTTTTGTTCTATAGCATTATTTCAGTATAAAGCTGACTTACTCAGTAATCTTGTAGGAAATTATTCTGGCATGCTCTATATTTTATATAAATCACAGTAGACAATTCAAATTATATATCTGATTCTCCAATTTAATCAAGTCTCCATATGAACAAGCAAAAAAGAAAAAGTTTGTACCACGTAGTTTGGTAGCCACACTTGGGTGGATGCAATGGGAATATACCTGCATCTTTCCATTAGGTTAGAAATATTTCAGTTTCTACTAGTTGGTCAGAAACCTAGCAAGGTCTTCACATATGCAAGGCCTCCTGCGATGCATCTTAGAGTACAGCCACTCCTACGGGCTTTATGTTGGCGCAGAATAACACCTCAGCCAGTGGGAGGATAAGTATAACAACTTCCTCATGACCAGCTGTTTATTTGCATAACTCCAGCACAAGGGTGACATCCTATCAATGTGATGAGGGGCTGAAATAGGGATGAATTTCAATATTCACATATTACCGTGGGTATCTATCTCTCCCACCTTACGCTGACATCTGTGACGGCCTTTCTGAGTAACTCAGGGCATCAGAGGGTTGCTCTCTCCCATAAGCCAAGATAGCTTTGGCAAACACATCTGTATAATGTGTGCACTGGGCACATTTCCTTGTTGAATTATTCAACTAAATCTGATAATGAGAGCACATTGACACAGTTAAACACTCAGGTGAATAAAAGATTCACTTTGAAGTGCAGACATTTTGGAGTCATCTGTGCTTTAACAAGTGATGATTCTTACTACTCTCATCCAGGGAGGAAGAAACTTTAGAAAAGGTAAACTAGAGTTGAGCATGCTGGAGGCTTTTTCTGGCATGATTTCAAGGAGATGAAAGGTGGAGGCAGCTTCCAGTATTCATCTGAGCCATCAATCTTTTTTGAATAAATGTAATGAATTTTAAGAGATGGGAAAATGAGACTCAGTTCCTAAGTGAACCTTATTTCTTCCTCTGAACTCCAATGGGACATAGAGAGATGAACACAAGTACAGGTATCAACACATGTGATTTCTGATCCTCCCTCTGTAAAGCCCCCCATGCACAACCTTACACAAACCTTGAGCTTTTTTCATCTCAAATCTCACTCTGTAAAATGGGAGAAAATTGACTGATTCCCCCATTGTTACCACAGTATGTGCAAGGCAGCAACAAAAGTTTTGCAAATACAAGGCTATCCAGAAATACAAATTTGGGTAATGGTTGCATTTAAATATGATGCATACAGTATGAAGCATCCAACAGTCACACTGGCTGTCTCTACAATAAGGACATCATCACTGATAATGATTTGGCACTTGGCAAATGACACCCTGTAGTTTTATTAGTGTGCTTGTCTCTCCAGCTGGTCTGTATGTCCTTACAAATAAGGACTATTTCTCAACTCTCTTTTAATATTCATAACTTTGTACAGTATGGAAAGCACAAGGTAGGTGATCATTGATTGTATAATGAAGTGTTAGTCACTTCAGTCGTGTCCGACTCTGTGACCCCATAGACGGCAGCCCGCCAGGCTCCCCTGTCCCTGGGACTCTCCAGGCAAGAATGCTGGAGTGGGTTGCCATTTCCTTCTCCAATGCATGAAAGAGAAAAGTGAAAGTGAAGTCGCTCAGTCTGTCCGACTGTTAGCGGCCCCATGGACTGCTACTCTGTCCATTGGATTTTCCAGGCAAGAGTCCTGGGGTGGGGTGCCACTGCCTTCCCCGAGGGGAGCCCTGATTGTACAATAAAAGTAGTTAGAGCGGCCATTTATTGATTCTCCTCCATGTGCCAAACCCTGCACTAGGCATTTAACATACACTGTCTCTGATTCATATAATTGTACGAACACTCCAAAGGAAAAAAATTATCCCCATCTTACAGATCAAGAAACTGAGGGTCAGAGAGACTATGAGACTAAGTCAAGGTATACTGCTAATTTAATTAAGAATGACTCTGCGTGTAATGACTAAAACCTTTTAAGTAATTAGATGGTCATAGTTAATTGTGTAGAAAAGCAGGGACTGAAATAAAGTATTACTAGTAATTGCTGACCTAGTTCACTATTCTTATCAACTATTCAGTGTCTGGTAGGATCAGAGAACTTACTTAACCTCTGAAACCAAAGCTTTATATCAGTATCTAGAGAAGAAAGTAAACCGTGCAAATGCTCACTTCTTAACAGAGAAATAAATTCAGTTGCCTGATGTCTGGTCTAAGTCTTTCTTTCCAAATGATTATATCTAACTTAATGAAGTGATACTTGTTTGTCAAAATTTCATGAGTACTTATCCTTGAAAACACATGTACCCAGTTATATCTATATTTTACACACTATTTCCCCCATATGATATGCTCAATAAGAAAACTGTAAGAGCAAGACAAGAGAGAGAGTTTGTAAAAGTTGGGTGTTTGTTCTCCAGTGACCTCCACATGATCGTAATCCAGTGCCGTAGATGAGTCATTTAGATGAGTCTCATCCTCACAGCATCGCTTTCACGATCAGGGAAGGACCACTTAGCCAACCACTCTCTTTTTGCCTCTGAGGCAATGAGAACTGAGACAGATGAAGTGACCAGATTGCGGTCAGTTAGCTGGCCCGGGTCTGAGTTACAATTAGAATCCAGGCTTTCTTGCCATTCCCCCAACCCCAAATTTCCAAATTACACTTTAAAAAATACACTATCCTTTTCTCCGGTTATAATTAAGAAATATAAGCTTAAGAAACACCTAGTTTTCGTCAGTCTTGAATTAGCCCGTGACTTGAATAGTAAGCTTTCAGAAACATACAGTAAATCTGATTTTGAAAAATCAACTCTGCTCGGGAACCTTTCCTTATTTACAAAATCCTTCCCACTTAGTGTTGCGTTTCGTTCTCACTGCAGTCCTGTGAGCTGTTATTATGATCTTGATCTTGCGGATGAGGAGACTGTTGGTCAAAAGACACTAAGTCATTCAGCGGGTGGGTAGCAGAGCCAGACTAAAATGGCTGCATAAATTTGACCTTATTGATGCCTCCCTTTCAACACAATTCCTGATTCTTCTCATGGAAAAACTATCTGTCTCCCAGTGAGTTCAAGCTTCTCTTCGCAGGGTAGCGAGTTTTGGCCAAGAGTGGGGGCCAGGCCAGGGACTACCCTCTCAGCCCTATACCTTTTTGGGTGTGGCCACGTTCATCAGTGGAACGTGAGCAGAAGCGTTCTGTGTCAGAAGCAGATGTACCTTTACACGCTTCTCCTTTCCCATCCTCTGGCGTGTGTTGCTGTCTGGGGCATCCTTGGTATGCATGTGCTAAAGATGGCAGAGCTGCTGATCCAAGGCCCCGAGTAATAGTAGGACAAATGTACCTTACTCCGTGAGTAAAGAAAAAAATTATGCTTTTTATTGGAGAAGAGGATTAAGATTTCTGTTACTTCTTATCACTATAAACACTTGTTTGCTAAATTCACTGACTTTAATTTTACAAAATGGAAATGATTCTCCCAAGTCATTTCCCAATGACTGCCTTTCTGTCCCTTGATTTTCTCTTAGTTAAAGCTTAAGGATAATTACTGGGCTTCCCAGGTGGCACTAGTGGTAAAGAATCTGTCTGTTAATATGGGAGACGTCGGTTCAATCCCTGGGTCGGGAAGACCCCCTGGAGGAGGGCATGGCAACTACTCCAGTATTCTTGTCTGTAAAATCCCATGAACAGAGGAGCCTGGCGGGCTACAGTCCATGGAGTTGCAAAGACTCAGATGTGTCTGGGCACACAATGATCACTCTCCTATATTTCTAGGTATGGTACTCAAAGTATATACGATACTCAAACTCAGACTAAAGCAACTGAATACTCAAACACAAGTGCCATAAAAACACATTTATAGCATAGTTATTTGTAAAATAAATAGATACCTGACAAAATTTTTTCTTAAAGCCCCCCTTCTTTTAAACCCTTTCAAGCACTCCCCATCTTCAAAAACATTTTTGAGGAAAATTTACATCTCTGACTGGGCAAGGAGTGGTGGTCTGGAATGAATCAGCAAGGATTTATTGTTTCCTAGGAATATAGTTCACACAAGGGCTTCCCTGCTGGTTGACAACCCTGAGCCTTACCACTGCGGATGCTCCATCAGCAACACACAGGACCTGTTGTCTGGGCACTGGTTCCAAAATGCGGCCTAAAATTTATGCCACGACCTCACATCGCCCACATTTCCCCACCACACAGAGGGTCTGAGGCCTTCACTCTTTTCATCCTCTTGATGTGGTTGCTCCAGGAGTGAGGAGTGGGAGAAATGATGGTTTTGAAAAAGGTACCTCGAAAAATTATTTTGACAACTCCCTCCTCTACTGTAAGCTTTCAACCTTCTCTCTTGCCACCATGTCAAAGTATTGCTCCTCTCAATATGTCAAGTCTAAAGCCTGAGTCAAAAATCTGAAAAAAAAGGGAAAGTTTTGCCAACAAAGCAGTCCCTATAGCAAATGATAAATACCTCAAGCCTTTTTGAAAAAAAAAAAAAAAAAAATCCTGAAAGCAGAGTTTGGTCACTGGAGTAAATCCCCATAGAAAAAGGAATAAATCTCTGTGACATGTGCTAATGTACACCTTTTCCCTTAAACACCTCTTCCTGTCCGCTTTCCACACCTCCTTCCCCCCTTTCCCAATGCTCCTTTTGTTCTGTGTCTTTTGGCCTTCAGGGGACAGCTTAGCCAGCAGATGGTACTAGGAAAACCGAGGGTATTGCAAGCAGCTGTGTGTAAGCATATTGGTGAATTAAAATTCCAGGTCTGGGACCTGAAATAAAAATCATCGTGAGCAAAAAGATAGATGATTTTTTTCCCATGCCTTATTCATTCATGTGCACAATAGGAATTCACCTATGGTGTCAGCACTGTTTAAGGCAATGGAGAAATAAAAGTAAAAGATGTGCTCTCTGTTTCCTTAGCCAGGTACATGTTATAAGTTTAAGAATCCCAAACAAACTGTACAACTAAAACATAAAGAATGAGAGATCCAATAATTAAACAGAAAAATGCACATCTTGAAACGCATCACACGTATGAATCAGGAAACGTGCTCTTGTTTTATTTGTTTGATTGTTTGTTTGCAGGAGGACTGTCCTAGAATGGATTATCAGGAATCGCATGTTATATGACAGGTGACATATAACACCCGAAGAGACATCTTTGGTCTGCAAACATCATGAGTCAGACTCTAACTACAGCCCAGAGTTCAAATTTGTTCTCCTCCACTCAAGAGACGGATATGGACCCTAGGGAGAGTCTAGTGGAGATGCACAGAAGAGAGGAAGGCCTGCAAAAGAAGGTGCTGGAGATGCTGATGGAAGCAATAGTAGGCTCCATCCTACCTGGCTTCACATTCAGCTCTACCATGACTCACAGCATGTTCCCCCAAGGAAGTCCCAAAGGGATTGAACTTCCACTATGAAACTTCCACTATTTTCTGGCTCTTTTGCTGTCAAAATGGGCCAGTCCAGGGCTGCCCAATAAGTCACCTTGAACTACACCTGCTTTGCATTATTGCCTCCTGGTTCTCTTCCCTGGAGATTCTTCAGCCATCTGGACCACATTGTGGCATGACACACTTTTCATTTTCTCCACAAACATCCTTGATTGAAGGCAGATGACACCTGACCTCCAGCTCACCTGTAGGAATCTGTGCTAAGTCTGGTTAAGCACAGCTAGGTTATAGGGTGCCTGTTTTTCCTATCTTCCAACTCTGTGGGTCACAGGTTACTTTATAGAACTCCAGCTATTGTACAGGGAGATCACAACCAGATTGAAATACTGTTTAAGTCAAACATCTAGGTAATTAGACCATAAGCCCAACTATTAAGAAAAGCCACCCCTTTAGAAGTCCTTAGGAATAGGCTAGACAGTCACCTGTCTTGGATATTTCAATATACTTCTATATAGAAGATGATTTTTTTGCTATTTCAACACTGTAATCATATATCCCAAATATATTAACATTTAATAACATATGTTAAATATGTTTATTACCATTTAATGACATATCATTTTTAACATTTAACATTAACACATAATAACATATATTAACATTTCTCTAGCTTTTACTTCCTCTTTGGTCCATGTGTTTGGGGAATGAAAGGGGGGTGGAAAATCTGCCAATAAATTGTAGCTACTGTATAGCTCTTCCATGGGGCTGGAAATGAGCCAGTAATTTTTAAATCTGATTACCTCTTGCCTCATGTAAATGTATCACACTGGTTTGAATGAGATCCATTGGCTCAATTCTTTGGGCATTGTCTTCAGTTTCTTCCGTCTGCATCATTATCATTAAACTATATTGCGTTCTCTTTCTATAATGGGTTTTGTGCTAAGTGCTTTACACATATCATCTATTAGAAATCTCACCACAATTCTATTAGGTAGATAATATTAGTGTCCCCATTTTGCATACAAGGAAATTGAGACTAAGAGAGATTATGTGACTTGCCCACTAGTAATAATGATATCTATTTTTTTTTTCTAAATAACCTAAGGCATTTGATAAGGAATAACTTTTATGACTTGGAACCTCATATTTGCTGGATGATTTTTACATTTCTTGTATTTATTTCAAGTGAATGAAACACACTTATCCCCTTAGTCTTAAAGTATCTCTATGCTACTCTCCTCTGTGCTTCTAGGATCTACTATCTTTTCCTCTCTTCTACTTACTCTCTTCTCTCAATCACACTTCTGTCCTCATCACCCCCACGTGTAGGGGGCGTGATGCAACTTTCCTTCCACCTTTCTCCTGTGCCTACTTACAAGAAGTGCAAAGCTCAAAACATGGGTGCAGAGAAGCACTCTCTCAGACAGGCTCATAGCAGAGAGCTTTTATTTGCAAGAAGTCTGAAAGGCTTTAACACAGAAAGAGAATGTTCCCCTGCTCTTGAAAACTGTTGGGCAAGTTTCCAAACTCCCACTGTAGTAGGAAAAAAAAAAATCCAACTCTCTGGAGCATTCTATGCACCTGACACCGTCATGTTAGTGGCATCAGATTACATGCTCAGTACAGACTTCTGCCACATGCTGTTGCAATTAACCACATGGGAATGTGCAGGCCAGGACCCCTCACAGTTATTCAGTCATTGCCATAGTACAACATACAGAGCAGCGAGCACTAAACATGCTCTTGGAACATAATGCTATGTTTCATTACAAAATGAAATTGTGACTTTCCTGGGAGTGACGGCTCTGGTAGGAAGAGATGATGGCCCGGATTTCTACTTATCACCAGTGCAACGACTCTAATCCTCCAGCTCCATGTCAGGTCTTTGATAAAGAACCTCCAAGGAAACTTCAAGATGGTTTGATTGGCTGACAACAGTGTCCAGATTTTAGATGCCTGATCAGTCATGAGAACCCACTTAAGGGACAGATATTAGGAATTCACTAGTCCTTAACACAGACGTTTCATTGAAACCAAGAGAGGTCAGTTCAGTTGGAAATGCCTGTGGTACCTGCCCCAAGACACCTAAAATACTGTAGCATCTAAGAACTCTGCTTCTGGAATTTACTCCCTACTGTCATCTCTTCCAGGGACACCTTCACCCTCAAGCTCCTCCCGGGCTGGTAGGGACTCCAGGTCATATCTTCCTTCCCTGTGAAGAGTTCCACATCTGTACCTACCCTCCTCCCCGCCTCCTAACACCTGTACCTGTTAAAGGCCTTATTCTGAACACGTGCTTCTGACTTGGTTTTAGAACTGCTACCATCTAACTAGTGAAACAGAAATTTGAAGATATTATTTTCTGACTGATACTGTCTTCTATTTTAATCACAATGGGGTATATTGACTAACAGTGCTGCTTAATGGTAATTAGAAAATAGAACAAGAAACAACACTTTAGAAGTCCTATAATGGAGTCCTTTCTCTTGTCTCCTGATCAGCTAAAGGATTTGCATAGCCTTCAACATATGTATGATTTTAGTCCTGCAGAGAAAATCTGTCCTGTACAGCTATAATATAATCAGTGGTAATTGTGAACATCTGTCCTGTACAGCTATAATATAATCAATGGTAATTAATTGTGAAATTGTAGCTTCAAGAGGAGGCACTGGGCTTCCCTTGGTGGTGCAGTGGCTGAGAATCCACCTGCCAATGCAGGGGACACGGGTTTGACCCCTGGTCTGGGAAGATCTCTCGTGCTGCGGAGCAGCTAAGCCCGGGCATCGCAGCTACTGCGGCTGCTGGCTCGAGAGCCTGTGTGTGCTCTGCAACAAGAGAAGCCGCTGTAATAAGACCGTGCCCCACAACAAGAACGTAGCCCCCACTCTGCACAGCCAGAGAAAGCCTGTGTGCGGCGGAAAAGACCCAACATGGCCAAAAATTAAGAAACAAATAAACCTTTGTAAAAGGTTAACAATTTTTTTTAAAAAATAGGCACTCATCCTAAAAATGGTACAAGAGTGAAAAGGTTACTGCCTGCATTTAGACAGGGCCAGTCCATGCCAAGACACAAATAAAAAAGATAAACTACTATAGGTTTTGGCTTCAAGGTAGATGACAATTTCGGGTTTATTGTTGGTAATATTCTCAGAAGCCACCCCAACACCACTTGGGAAAATTAGATTGGGATATACTCTGTTTCTCACTCACCTTAGTAAGTACAGAATTTATATTATTGTCACCTACAGTTACATAATGTGACAGAGACGATGCTGTGTGTTCATGAAAGCCCCTTCATTTTCCTTCTAGAACTTGGAAAACTAGACCTCAGGACTCCCCTTATTAGATTGGGATATACTCTGTTTCTCACTCACCTTAGTAAGTACAGAATTTATATTATTGTCACCTACAGTTACATAATGTGACAGAGACGATGCTGTGTGTTCATGAAAGCCCCTTCATTTTCCTTCTAGAACTTGGAAAACTAGACCTCAGGACTCCCCTCATGGTTCAGAAGCGAAGAATCCACCTGCCAGTGCGGGGGACGCGAGTTTGATCCCTGGTCTGGGAAGACTGCATAAGCCGAGGCGCCACAACTACCGAGGCTGCGCTCTGCGCTGCAACTAGCGAAAACCACACACAACACAGACCCAGCGCAGCCGCAGATAAATGAGTGAGCAAAACGTATTTTTAAAGTGATAGATAAAACTAGACCACGTTTTCCAGTCTCCTCTGAAGTTCTGAAGCCCTGTGACTAGGTTCCTGCCAATGGAAGGTGGGCAGAAGCCACGTTGGGCACTGTTAGATCCAACCCCTAATCCTCCTGTATCCCCCACGCCCTTGCCTCCTTATCCTCCCTGGACTGTGATGAGAGCAAGAAAAATGAACTCTCCTTATCCCATCCACCCCCTCAAATATCCGCAGCTTGTTACAACAGTTATCCCAATGAAAAAATATACTCCCTGTGCTCAGGAAGGTTCAGTGAGACCCAGTGAGACAACTGTCGCAGCAGATACCAGGACACAGACTGTAAAAATAATGACAAATGGAGATCCAGGTTCAATCCCTGGGTCAGGAAGATCCCCTGGAGAAGGAAGTAGCAACCTGGTCCAGTACCCTTGAATGGAAACTCCCATGGACAGAGGAGCCTGGCAGGCTAGAGTCGGTCCACGAGAACACAGACAGACACAACTGAGCGACTAGCTTTTACTTTTTCGCCACGGGGTCTGGCTTCATGGTAGATGCCAATCATACCCTCATTTTGAAGTAGGATATTTTTGGCATATTGCTGTTGTTGAGAAATCTCTCTTTCCCGTCCCAACTTCCAGTTTTTCTTCCTGAATAATAACACCAACATTCCTTGTGGGGCTGCGCTCTTTTCTGCCCTCCTTTGTGGCCTGATGGGACCCTACCGCGCCCTCCGTACAGGACATTCTACAAGCACTCAGTGGTTTTCATCTGAGTGAATTCGAACAAAAGGAATGTGGTGATGTAGGCAGTAAAGTAATCTCAGCCCCTTGGGTTCCTTGGCCTTTCCCATAGAGCATGTGTCCTCAGCCAATGCTGAGGAGTCAGACCCTGCATGAGGCACAGCGTATGGGGGCAAGCGCATGACTTAAAACAGATGAGGGTTTTAAGTTCAGCCTGTGCTCAACAGTTAAATTCAATTTAGAGACTTCCCAAAACCCTTTCTGAAGTTACAAAAGGGCCATGAGAAATCAGCTCTTTCTTATGTGGTTGCAGATTTAATTCTGCAGTTCATGAAGCTGCGTCAAAGCGCTTGCATAACACTGTTAGCTGTCGCTGATGGAAAGGAGGCTGGTTGCTTCTCTGCGGTTAAACACCTACAGTGATTACACAAACATTCAGCCCCCACCATTGTGTTAGATGTGTGAGCCAGAGGTTTCCTGCTCCCAGAGGATTCAAAGATGCCTAGCGAAAGAGCCATTGAAAATGCCTGAGAGAGGAAGATACTAAAGGGTAGACCTGGTACCTCAGAGGTTAAGCTTGAAAAGCCCATCCCTGGAAGGAAGGAAAGACTTGAAAGTCTGAGACGTGCTCAGTTAGAGTTACAGGATTGAGAGGGGCACTGGAGACTCTTCCCGCCGAGATCAAATTCCCTGCCTCTGTGTGGTCAGTGCGAGTCTTTTTAGCATCACAGAAAACCTGCCTGCTCCTAATTGCTCCTCACAACTCGAATGTAGGTTCAGGATGACCTTTTGGGAGACAGCAAGCTCCAGCAACTTGAACCACTTTACACTGACTTGCGGTGCTATACTATTTTTTTTTTCCTTTAAAACCAAACAGTCTGAATTTGGAAGCCAGAAATATGGTCCCCATCCCATAATTAATTGGTTAGCAATGTGACCTTCCTCTCATCTGGGTCTGTGAATGGGAGAGGCTGTTATTGGAGGCACACAGTAAATACGTGCTGATCTGATATCGCCTAACGCTGACGTCATTTGTAAGGAAGTTTAAAAATTTTAAATCTTTATAGAAGGTGTTTGCTAATCTAGGAGCAGGCTTTCCCCAGTGGTTCAGATGGTACAGAATCTGCCTGCAATGCTGGAGACCCAGGTTCGATCTCTGGGTCAGAAAGATCCCCTGGAGAAGAGAATGGTTACCCACTTCAGTATTCCTGCTTGGAGAACTCTATGGACAGGGGAGCATGGTGGGCTACAGTCCATGGGGTTGCAAAGAGTCAGACACGACTGAGTGACTCACACACACACACACACACACACACACACACACCCCTAGGAGCTCATCAAAACTACTGGAGGAGACTGCCGTTCTTTGTTAAGATAAATTTAACAAATTTATTTGGTTTGAGTTGCCTTTAGTTTGTTAAGCTATAACTTACCTGCAGTGAAATGCACAGATCCTGTAAGTGTAAAATGTTTTGACTAATATATACCACAATGTAATGTCATCCCCATCAAGCCATAGCAGTGCCATCAGCCCCAGAAGCTTCCCTAGTGCCCCCTTGCCAATTAACTGCCCTTCCCACCCTCCACAGTCACAGTCAACCAACCTTTGACTTCTGTCGCTCTCTAAGTGGAATCAAAAGTATGTACTATTTAGTGTCTGGCTTCTTCCACTCTTAATGTCTATGAAAGTCAGTAATTTTCTCTTTTTTTATTTTCAGTGGTATTCCATTGGATGAACATACCTGCTAGGGACTAAATTGTGTCCCTCAAATTCATTTGGTGAATCTCTAACACCCAAAGTGATTGTATTTAGAGATGAGGCTTTTAGGAGGTAATTAAGGCTTGTGGTTACTGTTTAGTTGCTCCTTCATATCCGACTCTGCAACCCCATGAGCTGTAGCCCCCGAGGCTCCTCCGTCCATGGGATTCCCCAGGCAAGAATACTGGAGTGGGTTGCCATTTCCTTCTCCAGGGGATCTTCCCGACCCAGGGATTGAACCCGAATCTCCTGCTTGGCAAGAGGATTGTTTACCACTGNAAGGCTTGTGGTTACTGTTTAGTTGCTCCTTCATATCCGACTCTGCAACCCCATGAGCTGTAGCCCCCGAGGCTCCTCCGTCCATGGGATTCCCCAGGCAAGAATACTGGAGTGGGTTGCCATTTCCTTCTCCAGGGGATCTTCCCGACCCAGGGATTGAACCCGAATCTCCTGCTTGGCAAGAGGATTGTTTACCACTGAGCCACCTGGATAAATGGGGGGCCTAAGGGTAGGGTTCTAATCCAATAGGATTAGTGTCCTTATAAGAAGAGGAAGAAAGAGGGATCACTCTCTGAGTACACTCACCAAGAAAAGGCCATGAGGAGGCAGCTGTCTACAAGCCAGGAAGAAAACTCTCATCAGAAACTAAATTGGTTGGACCTTAATCTTGGACTTCCCAGATGCTGGAACCATGAGGAACACATTTCTGTGGTTTAAGCCACTCAGTGTATGGAATCTTGTTATTTGGAAATTTTTCAGCAGGTAAGTATTTATTCAAGTATATTTCTGTTCCATTTTCCTTATCATTCAGGATTCCAATTATATGTATATTAAACCTATTGATATTTTCTCACAGGTTACTGATATTCATTCAGTTTGTAAACCTTGTTAGTCTCTCATTTCAGTTTGAATAATTTCTATTGACCTGTCTTGAAGTCTAAAATTCTTTGTTATGTAGTATCCAAACTTCTATTAGCATACTCAAATTTTTTTTAAATTTTATATATTGAATTTCTTAAAGAATTTCCATTTGGTTCTTTTTTAATAGTTTTCATCTGTCATCCTTGATGTCTACATTCCTTGCAAAATCTTTAATACATTTATATTTTAAAGTCCTTTCTCTTTCCACTTTATGGTACTTGTATGGTACACTAAAATAAAGTATTAATAGTTCAGATTTCTCCTAGAATCAACCTTCAGTATAGTTATAATTAGACTATTTCATGTGATTAACATGACCCCCCCAAACTGACTTAAATTTGTCATTTTCATATGGCTATTTATGTATTAAAACCTTAATGAGAGATGTATAATGACTGTTTCTATATCCTTGAAAAGCTAATTGTTCCAAAAATACTTCTGATCACAGTTTTCAGTCAGAACAGCAGCATCAACCATTCTGTACACATACGGAGTATCCACTATGTCACAGGCCCTGACCTATTTATGTTCTGAGGCTGGATACAAAAAGTTACATGGATATTTCTTGCCTTCAAGAGCATTAGAATCTAACTGGAGAAATGGGACAGGTACCTAAAAACTCAAATAACCTGGCAAAATATATTTTATAATATGCCACATGAGTGAGAGCAGCAATAAATACAGCTCTGAGAAAGCGGTATTCACAAAGAGCTCTGGTGATTAGAAAAGATTTCATAGGGAGATAAGACTTCAAGTGAGGCTGTAAGAAAATAGAAGGTAAATGAGGCAGGGTCAGGGAGGCCTTCAAGAGAAAGACAGTGTTGTCAACATATGAAAATAGTACATATTTAAGGAGAGGAGTTCTTAGTAGTGATGGGAGGATAAGGGATAACCCATCACTACTAAGAACTCTTAGACATGGAGGAGCCACTAAAGAGAATAGTTTCACCAGGAGAAAGGCCTAGAAGAACTGGAAGTAAGAGTAGGAAGTTGAAGGGTAAGGGGGCAACAAAACCGCAAAGCAAAATAACACACACTAGGAATTTTTGGCTAGAAATTAACATTTAGTAGGAAGATATTATGAAAATGTTTCACGTTTGTCTAACATAATAGCTATCAAGAGATTAACTTCTCAAATACAGTAAGGAGTGAAGGACTTGGGGGGGGAGGCAGATAAATAGTTTTATAGGCAAAGATTTTGTTACCTAAAAATACCAAGCAAAAGAGAAGGACTGCATTTATAGCAGTATGATTTTCTAAGCCACAAGGACTCTGAGGAAGATTCAATAAACAACAGCATTTTAAACGCCAAATTAGAATGAATAAATAAATGACTTTCCCATGGGAAAACTGGCTCCTTTGAAATTTTAGCAAATAGAGTTATAATTGCCAGATTTCCTTATCTATGGGAAACTAAGCTTCATTAATATTGAACTTGCCAGTTATCTACATGAGTAACAGAGATCTTCATGAAAAGGGAGATTCAATAATTAGCATTTAACTCTTCATTAAAATATATGAATAGCAAGAGAAAAAAAATCAACTTAGTCTTCAATTCCAAAACATAAAAGCGATCTTTTATTATCAGACCACCATTTATGGGATATTCAATAAACATTTTATCAAAAGTATCTAACAAAGAAGCCCTAGGTTTAATTGTTTTGAAAAGTTTTACTGTATTTCCTAAGATACCCCTATGCCCCTCCACAGGCCTAACTTTAAAAATATTGTCTCTAAGCCAGACAAAGAAGCCAGCCAATGCGCATGTGTTCTCCATTGGACTTACCCAGAGTTGAGCAAACTTGTAAGAAGTCTCTGCTACGGTGCTCACCATCTGCCCTCCAACCCCAGGGTCACCGGGAAGAACAGCGCCTCTCCCAACGAGTCACACATGGAGGCTCTGGGCCTCCGTGCTGCGCACACAGCAGTCGCCCTGCACACATGAACGGGCAGGATGGGTGATGAGGATGCTGTCACTGGGCGAGGCTTAGAACCTGGGCTGCAGCGCCTGGAAGAGGAGAGAATGAAGAAAATGGGAGATTTCAGTTAAGCTAAGGCAGTGATTCCCACACTGTCCAGGTGTCAAAACCCCTATTGTTCTAATTCTAACATATAAACGAGGATTACTAGCAGAATATAAGACTAGGTTATAGATACACATTTTATGTGTACATATAAATATACACTTGTAGGAGTACACAATGCAAAATGATTATTACCATCTCTCTAGCAAAATAAGTTGTGCCCTAGACACAGGGGACTATTTCTCTGTTTTCCCATTAGCACTTAGCATGTCATTTGGTCATCTGCCAGTGTTCACAATCAGGCAAGACATCACAAGTGCCATGGCCTGAGAAATAACTTAGGAGAGAAAATCAAGGAGATTATTCATTTACTTACATTTATTGAGACTTGGCGAAAGGCTGTTACATTTTAGTCAAAATTAGCTTGGTCTATCTAAGAAACATCCATACCTTGTTAAGACCCTTGGGCTGCTAACAACTGAAACCTACTTAAACTAGCTGAAACAAAAAAGTGGGAGTTACTATAAGGACGAGTTTTCCCTCCTGGCTCAGATGGTAAAGAATCCGCCTGCAAAGCAGGAGACCCAGGTTTGATCCCTGGGTTGGGAAGATCCCCTGGAGAAGGAAATGGCAACTCATTCCAGTATTCCTGCCTAGATACTCCCATAGGCAGAGAAGCCTTGCAGACTATATATAGTTCATGGGGTCACAAACAGTCAGACACGACTGAGCGATTAAGCACATACACTGTAAGGACAGAAGATCATCTTTTGGAATGTAGGGCAGTGATGAAATAAAGACTTGTAAATTTCTGGAACTAAAACCAGCAAAGCCAGAAAGAATCTTTCTCTATCTGAATCCCCTTATTTTCCTCTGCAAATCTAATTTTCTGTCTCTCTCTCTCTCCTTCCCTCTCAAAATAGTTCCCTCTGCCTCTCTATCCATAAAGCAGTAGTGTATGGTGAATTTCACAACTCCCAAGATCATCAGGGACGGGGGAGCCTGGTGGGCTGCCGTCCATGGGGTCACACAGAGTCGGACACGACTGAAGTGACTTAGCAGCAGCAGCAGCAGCAGCAGCAGCAAGATCATCAGAGATAGACTCTATTGTTTGCTACAAGGGGAAATAAATGCTTGACTCACCGCTCCCACATTTGTAGTCATCCGCATGCTACTTTGGGACGGACTATCTTACGTTGGGACCCTGAGAAGCAGTAGAGACTGGACGTCCTCTTCTTCATGATCATCAAATTCTCAGTCTTTTCAGTAGAGAGCCTTTATTAACAGTGATTCAGCTATGCATGTTTTAGATTATGAAAGTGGCAGTGGGAACAGGGTGAGGTCCTGCTCTTACAGCATTTGCCAGGAAGTTACTAATCAGATGCAGGATTTTGCTCCGCTAGCAACCAGGATTCCAGATGGCCCCCCAGGGTACCTGTAGGGAGCTGCTGCCCTCCCCGCAGTGAGGGTAAGCACACAGAACAGCAGCTCGTAGCCCCCAGCACCCCCTAATTCAGGTCTCTCCGCTCTTACACTTTCCCATCAACAGGCAAAAAGCTACTATATCCTCAGGACAGGACTAAGAAGTGAGTGATGTCTAACGCCTGGAGGAGGGAGCCAGACAGCCACCGAGCTGGCTTAGCCCACAGAGCCCGGGGCGGAGGATCACACTGCTTCGGTGGCTCCAGACTTGTCCATACTCACAAAGAATTTCAAGTAAAAGAGTGACCTGATGTTGAGCTCTAATCCATCCAGTTGGCACTGTCACATCTAACCTACCTGTGAGCGCGGAGCTGCCTAAGTAGATTAGGCAGCCGTCATGCACTGAAGATGGGCAAAGCCTGGTCTTCTGTGAGACCTCAGACTTTTCTGTCCTTCCAAGGAGCGGGGGTTGCCTTACCTTGCTGGGGGTCTGATTTTGGCTGGAGGAGAAGGTGGTAAAAAGATGGCCGAAGTGTGAAAGCTTAATAAACAAACGGCTATTTTGTGCAGAAGAGGAGTAACTTAGGTTATACTGCAGGTAGATAGCAGGTGACTCCTGACTAACGTATGTTGTCCTTGGTCAGGGCAGCAGACTTCGAGTAGAAGTGAGAGATTCTAGATGCTCTTACTCCCGGGCTTACCTGCCCCGGGATGCAGATGGGTTAAGTGCGGCTGCCTGACCAGTGTTGCACAGTGTCACAAATCCTAAAGGCTCCGAGTTAGAGGTACCATTTGGGGATTTCTCTCTTAGATCCTGGGTCAGGCTCCTGACTGTATTTCTAACTGCAGAGCCTCTGCAGGCCAGTTTTATGCCCGGGCACATGGAAGTGTGATTTAACAGGTGAAGATCCCCCATGCCTAAAAACTTTTCCACATCAGTCTGCCGTGCGCCGGAAGTCCCTGCCTATTTCTCGTCCTTTGTGGCAATGCCTGTGAAGTCTACCTCATCCTCTGCATCCCCACTGTCATCCCCACCCCTCCCCCACTCACTCTCACTTGCCTGGGCTAGTGCCATCGCTTCTCAACTAAATCTCTGCTTCCAGTCTTTCCCCAAACAAACCCACCCCATTACGTGCTGTTAGAAGTACCTCTTCAAACACGTTTTTCATGTATAACATCCCTCTGTGGCCTGATAAGTGCCGGTTTGTGCACAAACCCCTCTGACTGGTGTCTGAGGTCCTTGTCAACGTGATAGTAACCTAACTCTTCAGCATCTCTCTCATGGCCCCCTGCACCGACAGGGATGCCCCACACAGACTTTCCTGCTCTGTTTCTGGGGTACATTCTACACCGTTTACCTGCATATCTTTGTTTCTATTGTTTCCTTGGCTCCACCCCCACCCTGTTCTCTGCCTGTTAATCTCTCCTTCATTCTTCAAGGTCAATCTCAAATGCTATTTTCTGAGAAGCATAATATGAAAATGCATGTTGTGCCCTTTGTAAACTATTAAACATTGTACAGATACAAGAAGGCAAAAAGCTATTTATAAATTGTCTAGTATGGAAAGTTGGATCAGTTAACTGTTGTTGTTTAGTGGCTAAGTCATGTCCAACTCTTTGCAACTCCATGGACTGTAGCCTGCCAGCCTCCTCTGTCCAAGGGATGTTTCAGACAGGAAAACTGGAGTGGGTTGCCATTTCTTCCTCCAGGAGATCTTCCCAACCCAGGGATCAAACCTGCATCTCCTTCACTGGCAGGCAGATTCTTTACTGCTGAGCCTCTTGGGAAGCGCATTGGGCTTCCCTAACAAAGAACCATAGACAGCATGGCTTAAGTAGCAGATAGTCTTTCAGTTCCGGAGGCTAGAAGTCCTAGATCAAGGTGTCAGTAGGGCCATTCTGCCTCTGAAGGTGTTCGGGAAGAATCTATTCCAAGCCTCTCTAGCTCTGGTAGAGCCTTGACTTGTAGCTACATAACTCCAGTCTTCACACAGTGTCCTTTCTGTGTCCAATATTTTTTTTCCTTTTTATCAGGACGCCAATTATGTTGGATTAGGGTCCATCCTATGAACCTCTTTTTAATTTTATTGCCTCTCTAAAGACTTTGTCTCCAAATAATGTCACTTTCTAAGGTACTGGGAGTAGGATTTCAGAATACTTTTTGCAAGACATAATTAAATCCATAATAAAAGTTGCTCAATGATACCATTTTGATTGTTATTTTGACCAAAGGAAAGGCCCTAGAGAGGGAGAGGCCATTCCTTCACCACTAAAACCAGAGCCACAAAATGCAGGCAGAAGGCTCTGCTGACCCAACTAGTCATCAGTGCTCGGGAGTTCCTGCTTCATAGCACCTGCAGGTCAGCTTATGTGCTCACCACATCTCAGGACATGGAGGACTATCCTTCTCGGCCTCCAGATTCAAGAAGACAATGTCTTCTGAAGAAAGGAATGCTGTTTAAGACAGCAGTCCCCAGTCTTTCTGGCACCAGGGACCAGTTTCATGGAAGACATTTTTTCCATGAACCAAGTGTGGAGGGAGATGGTTTCAGGACTATTCAAGCACATTACACTTACTGTGCAATTTATTTANGACAATGTCTTCTGAAGAAAGGAATGCTGTTTAAGACAGCAGTCCCCAGTCTTTTTGGCACCAGGGACCAGTTTCATGGAAGACATTTTTTCCATGAACCAAGTGTGGAGGGAGATGGTTTCAGGACTATTCAAGCACATTACATTTACTGTGCAATTTATTTATATTATTATTACATCAGCTCCACCTCAGATCATAAGGAATTGGATCCCCAGTGGTTGAGGGCCCCTGCTGTAAGAAAGTAGTCCATTGAAGAACTTTCCTAGAGAGGGCCAAGAAAGTCTATAGCATCACCTTACTCTATACTTTGATTACAGTCAATGGGACTCTCAAAATAATATCATATTCAGGTGGCCTAAGGCTGTGGGTATCTACCTGGCTGCACACTAGAATCAAATAATGGTGTCTTGATTCTTCCTTTTTATAAGGACGCCAATTATATTGGATTAGGGTCCATTGTATGAACTAGTCAGCTACTAGTTGACTGCTCAGATACTGATTTAGAAATGTGGCATGGGCCCAGATTTTGGATGAAACCAGAGTTGAGCACCACTGATCTAGCTCCTCATGCTAAGGTAAAATAGTGCTGAGTACTTTAGTATTTACAACAGTGCCCATCCATAGCTATGAACAAAAAATGGGATTTGTAGTATTTGCAAAATACTCTTTTGCAGTATTTAGATAATCAGTCAAAGGGAAGAATGTAGAGTAATTTTTCTCAGAGCACATTGCCCAAGCTATTGAAGTCATGGTATACTTAAGGGTTTTGGAGATAATCATGAGGTTGTAAGAATAAACTCCTTACTGACTGAGCTTCTCACTCAACCTAGTGCAATATCTCCTTTGTCTCTTAAGAACTAAATGAATGAAACCAACAGAAATCAGTGCTTGTCAAGCATTCTTGTCTTGGTAAAAATCCTCAAATTGTTCACTATGTACACTGAGGAATTAGAAATGTACAAGACAAACAGATAATATCATGCTATTTTAAAGCTGAAAGTGTTTCTTTTGCTCTATGGGAAGGGAATGAAGGGACTCTTGATCATCTAACCAAATAAATTATCTCAAAACCAGTGGCCCACATCAGAGATTACTGGTAAGGTGAAAGCTTGTGAGGCTTATAAACTCATCCTGAAGTCATGATTGTTGTTCTGGCATGAACCACATTCAACTCTGGAGTTTATCAAAAGTCCAGATGACCAGGCTCTCTCTCACCTTCACTAGGCTGCCAGTCCCTTGAGAATATGGACCATGTTTATTCTTCTCTCATCCCAAGGGGTAACAAGTACGGAGTGAAGCATATAAAAGGTGCTCAGAGAGTACTTGATATAAATGCAGTCTCTCTAGTCTTCTCTGTTCTTGCTAAACCCAGGAAGAGGGAAGAGATGAGAGTGAACCTACCAAATCAGCATTCAGCACACTTGGCTAAGAGTGCACACAGAGCATCAGAAGTGGTACTGCCAGGCCACTCAGGTAACCATCAGTCACAGATGACTGGAGAGTGAAAAACACAGAACCCTCTCCTCTAGTGAAACCTAGCAAAGCGTCACTACCTTAAGTATGCATACAGGTAGCGGTACTGTATTATAAACTGTTTTTATTATAATATGAGGAAATAGATGATGATACAATTTCTTTCTAGACATTTTTACTTCATCTACATACGTTAGCAAATGGATTAGCAAACTATCTAGAGGGCATTGTATTGCTGCTTTTATTATGGATTTCTCATGACTGACAAGAGGCATGAAGTAAAGAAATGGGTACTTTTTCCTGGCCATAGCACCCGGTGATCTAAACCCTGTCCCCATAAATCCCTCATGGTGAAATACTGCAAAAAGATGACCCTCGCATAGTCCAATGTTAGCTTAATTAAAGGTGTAGACAGCCGAGCAAGTTTTCAGATGTCTGGAGGACTGTACTTGGTCGCATTATTTTGGGTTCTTTCTGGTTCCTTTAGAGAGATGTTGCAGTGATTATAAGATGGAGTTAGGTTTTGCAACAATTAAAGACTGTCTTGTTGACAACAGCAACAATCTACAATTTTTTATATGCAGTATATATATACGGTATATACTTATATATATACAGTATACAAAGATCTGTCATTCTGCTTAAATGTGTTTATAAATTGAATTTATGAACTCAGATTTTTATAGAATGGTATACTGTTGTCCGGGGAAGGCAATGGCACCCCACCCCAGTACTCTTGCCTGGAAAATCCAATGGACGGAGTAAACTGGTGGGCTGCAGTCCATGGGGTCGCTAACAGTCGGACAGACTGAGCGACTTCACTTTCACTTTTCTCTTTCATGCATTGGAGAAGGAAATGGCAACCCACTCCAGTATTCTTGCCTGGAGAATCCCAGGGAT